>JAJIBD010024276.1:0-278991 GCA_021461705.1 Cryptotis parvus | reverse complement strand
ATTGACTGTAATTCTGTGGATTCTGATTCGGAGGATATTAGGTGGTAATGAAGGAGAGTGCCCTGGATTCAGCTAGGGCCTGGGGCTGGCCCCCACCCCAGTTTCCAGCTTTAGGGGAGGCATAGATGTTATTTGAGCCTGCGGAGCTTGTGGAACCTGGGAGGGGGCCCATGTAACATTTCCTATAAAGGGATTATTAGAATGTTGCCCTGTATTGATAATTCTAGAAGATGGGCAATCTCTCGGGGTTGTCCCTTCTTTCCGCCCAGATAAAGCAGGTTATCTGTCAGATGAAACCTGAGGGCTGACTTGCCTCAAGACCGACAGTCTCTGGCCCAATGTTTTTCCTTTTCTGCACCTTGGGCATGGTCCAGGTGGGAGCCCTTCGAGGGTGGAGCTGCGATTATTAGAATAGTTTCTCGATTATTGTTTATCCTTTGAAATTTATTGCTTCCCCTAGAGCTGTCTGACTTGTTTCTCTCCCTAGAGCTGTCTGACATTTCATCCCTACTCCGGATCCTCCTGCTGTATGGGATAAGCCTCTATATCATCCTGTGTTTTATGGGAGGTTAAACCGACATTTCTACAGGCCTTTAGATACCCCATGAGGTCAGCCTTTTCCCCTAATACCATATAGTAATGCTCGACATTTTTGATTAGCATTCTCATATGCTAAGTTTAGTTTTAGGATTTCTTGAGGTGGTTGGGTCTTGAACCTGTCTTTGGATTGTTTCACATAATCTCCCAACAAAATCAAAGTATGGTTCATCCGACCCTGGTAAATTTTGTATAGCTACCTAGAAATTCTGGGTCGAACCTACTCTTTCCCACGCCTTTAATGCTGTCTCCCGACGAATTTTTAAAATAGGTTCAGGTAATGTAATCGCTTGTTTTGCTTTGTTTTTCCATTCACCTTCCACCTTTTAGCATGGCCAAAGTTATAGTATGGCCTGATTCCTTTTCTCTTAAAGTGTCAATATTCTGGTTAACTCCATCTGCATACCACATATGCCATTGCATGTACTGTGATTTGTTTAGACAAAGTACGGCTACCGTTTCAAAGTCTCCCAATACCCACTGACTACTTTAGCTCCAATCAGCTAAATATTTTTTAAAGTATAAGGACTTGATATTTCAAACCTGTAGCAAAGCCTTCCCTAAACGGGGTTATTGCCTCAATTTTTAAGTCTTCATGGATCGGTTTTACTTTATCTTTAGATTGGTCATGAGAAAGATTGCTGGGCTTTGCTCTTTGACTCGAGGCTAATCTGTTTCTCCCCTTCTTCCCTCATCAGAGCTTGTAGTATCTGGCAGAGGAACATCTACCCCATTGAGGGTATTAACTCTGGGGAGATTTTCAGCTTGGGAATTTGCCTCCTCTGGGTTTTCCTGTTCCTCCTCTAAGTTATCAGCCACATTAGAATTCTTTTTAAAATTTTTTTTGCTGGGAATGTATACACCTTTTTCAAGTCTACAGTTTTTGGGGCGTGTTTGTGAGGCGGCTTTTTTAGTTGGTTCACGCCTCAGTATTGGGTATGCGCTAGGTCCTGATTGATAAGTTATGAAATCAGAAATCTCCCTACGTAACACATCCATTTCTTGGTTTAAGTTTTCAAGTTTCCTATATGTTTCTTCCTTTTGTTCTTTCAATCTTATGTGTAACTTCCAAAGCCTCCTCTTTCTGTCCATCTATTCTATCTCTCTGTCTGTCAATTTCTTCCTCTAAGATAATGCTGATTTTATCGATATCCTTCTTCTGCTCTTCAAACTTTACTTCAAATTTTAAATCCTGTTTAATAATTTTACTTTCCTGTTCTTCTAATTTTTTCCTTGAATTTTAAATCCTGTTCTTCTAATTTTTCCTTGAATTTTAAATCCTGTTCTTCTAATTTTTCCTTGAATTTTAAATCCTGTTCTTCTAATTTTTTCCTCAAATTTTAAAATCTGGTTAATAATTTTACTTTCCTGTTCTTCTAATTTCTTTTCAAATTTTAAACTCTGTTTAATAATTCTGTCCTCAAGCTTTAAGACCAGTCTACCTGTAGCTTTATGATCCTCACTTATTTCTTCAATCGCTGAGTAAATCTCGTCCCTTAAGATTGCATTCAATTTATTACTTTCTCCCTCTCTCTATTAAAGCATTGTCCTTACTGCAAAGGTACAGTTTAAAAATCGCAAGGACCCAGATGATTTGTGAAAAGATAGAGTAGTTCTCAGAAAGGAACTTTATAGACTGGGCTATGTATGGTTCCCGAGCCAATAAAAGATACAATGTATCTATACCAGCGAGATATCCATCATTTTACTCCACGGTTCGGAGGCAGATGATCTCTCCGATGATAATTAGACCAGACGATGTTCGTGGTGCCTACACCAGGGACGCCAAATGTCGGGCGCTCCGCCGGGGTCCCCGACAGTGCCGGGAAGCGAG
This sequence comes from Cryptotis parvus, assembly GCA_021461705.1. Lineage (NCBI taxonomy): Eukaryota > Metazoa > Chordata > Mammalia > Eulipotyphla > Soricidae > Cryptotis > Cryptotis parvus. The sequence continues at coordinate 276,560 of JAJIBD010024276.1, read as the reverse complement.
TTCCCTTCTACCTCAGCCGGCGAGGAATGGATGAGCACTCAGGGATCCGATGAGGTTTTAAAAGACTTTACTTATCACAGGTTCAGGCATACAAATCAGCAAAAGGAAAAACCCGATGCTTAGGATTCCAGGCTAGAACCCCAGCCACGTGTAGGCCAAGATGGCAACCACCACGTGTGAAACTTCCAAGGGGAATAATCGCTCACAAGGCGAAATCCCACTGGGAAGAAGAAGCCTGGGAGGCGGGAACCGGCTAGTTTATACCCCCCCAGCAACTCAGACCTTCCTCCCATTGTTATGGAAAGCAGGGAGGGTCCAATGCCTTTAGGTAGTCCCTCCCTGCATCTCACCTAGGGCCTTTACTGTGCTAATGTTTTGAGCCGGAATGCCTTTGAAATGTAGAGAGGGGGGTTTCTGAGGATGGCATGTCACTGTACCAAAGATCAACACCAATGCCAGTTAAATATTTCTCCAAGCCTTCACAAGTCTCCTCTACTTCATTGTAGTTTTATATTTTATCAGGGAGCCATGCTTGTTTGTTTGGAAGCAAACAGCATTTCTCTCTGGTCTAATTACTTAGGTGTCCTTACGTGGCCAGGCTAATATGCTGGTAAGATCTAGCTAGTCCACGATGATTGTGATAGCATGGGAGGAATATTTATACCAGCTAGTACAGCATACATGGTCAGATAAACTGCCACATTTAGACTACCCCCTTATCTACGGGTGATCTGCGGGAGGCAATCCAGAGCAGATGCAGCGGCCCTTAGGAGTCCTGCAACACAGATTCACCTGTTTGGAAACTGGAACCAAGACTTGATAAGACCCTCAGTAGACCCTAAAGAATCTGGATCAACCTGTCTCAGCCCAGCCCCTAATCTGGTTACATTCCAGGACAGAAGACCCAGCAGGAACAGAGGTCTAGATTTTCAAAGAAGACCACTCCCAATTTCTATTCCCCTTGGCAGCGGCCCTAGTAACAGACCCTTAACCTAGGTTGAAGCACCATATGGGAGTAGCTTGGGGAGAAACCTATAAAAACCGTCCTGACCAAAGGACCGGCGTGCACATACTGCATGGGCACACATGCTGCCTGAGCCCATGTGGCGAGCACATGTGGTGCCAGAGCACTTGTGTCTCCCGCATCTCCCCTCTTGAGATGTGTACTCTCTCTCTTACTTTCTCTCCTTCCCTTTCCTAAAGCCTTAATAAAACCTATTTTACTTCACTGCTCATCGACTCCTGAAAATTCTTTTTCTGCGAGGAAGACAAGAACCCTGAGGAAACCCTAGGTAAGGCCTAGGGCTGGCTTGACTTTTATCAGTCCCTAAGCTTGTCCAGTGGGTCCTGGGTGGCAGAGGTGGCTAGAGGAAAGCGATTGTCTCTCTCCCCTTCTGGCCTCACACTAAGCCACCTGTGAGGCCCACCTGCATCAATGTGATGCTTGAGCCCATGTGGCTGAGCACATGAGGTGCCTGCATCTCCCCTCTTGAGATATGTACTCTCTCACTCGCTCTCCTTCCCTTCCTAAAACCTTCCAAATAAAATCTGTTTAACTTAGATGCTTGTCTACTCGGAAATTCTTTTCTTCGAGGAAGACAAAGAACCTTGAAAAACCCTGGGTAAGACTTAGGACTGACTTCCTTTTCTGCAAAGAGCAATTCCTTGCTCCAGTCTGAGTCTGTGACTCCCGAGAAATTTTGGTGGTGGGGATCAACTCCCGTGCCTAGAGATCAAGCAGACATCAGGTGTGGCTTAACAGCAGTCACCTTGTAGGGCTGGCAGGGCTCTGGCTCACGTCATGGAGGGGCTTATGGTAGACTCTATCAGTCCTAACCTTTTGAGGCGGGTCGCAAGGCAACAGAGGCAGACCAGGAAAAAGTGACCATCTGTCTCCTTCCTGCCTCACATAAGCCACCCGTGGGGGGCCCACCTACATCACTAGTGGTGCGCCTGGTTCTGTGGGCAGGGATGACTCCTGGCAGGGATAGGGAGCAAACCTGGGTGGCCAGTGCAAGAAGCAAGTTTGCCTACCTGGGTATTACTCCACCAAAAATAGCTGAATACTTAATATGTCCATGTGCTCAGTTTGTTTCACTTTCTTTTTGATTGCAAATGGAAATCAATCACATTCTTCTAGTCATTTTTTCAGGAAATAAAACTTTCAGCAAATAAAACCTTATTCACTTATTAATGAAGTGCCAATATATATTGATAGAAGGTAACCCAGTCACTTTATACTTCTTAGGGCAACTTTTAATGAAGCTGACTTAGTCATGCTTTATATTTTAAAGGCTTCCTGCAGCCTTTAACCATATCTCTTACCAATTAATTTAAATATCATGAACAAGGCTCACTGACAGTTTTGTGAATGTATATTTAGGACTCCTCTAGTTGCACAAAGTATAGTTTTAGAAATATTTTTGAAAACATTTATTTGAAAATAAGAAAAATAATTTTTTTTTGCTTTTTTTGGGGGTCACACCCGGGTCACATGCTCAGGGGTTTCTCCTGGCTCTGCACTCAGGAATCACTCCTGGCGGTCCTCGGGGGGACCATATGGGATGCTGAGGATGGAACCCTGGCCAGCACGGGCTGGCCACATGCAAAGCAAATGCCCTACCCGCTGGACTATGGCTCCCGCCCCAAGAAAAATATTATTTAAGCCATACTCTCTCCCATAAATATTACCTGTTTATGGTCAGTTTTATAAATGTTCTTCCTTAAAGAACACAGGCCATCACTCAGTAGTGTACCTTATTAAAGTGAAGATAATACTTTTAATTTTACCTTCTAGTTTGTTTTGTTCTGTTTGTATAATACACAGAAAACTGCTCAGCTTGTGGTCTACAGCCAGCAATTAACACCACTTAGCAGCTGTTAAAATGGATAAAGCCTGCTGTTATCTTCATGTGGCTTAATTCAAATGCTAATTGCTCTCTGAGCACTGATCACAAACCTACCATATCCTATACAATCTGCAGACATTTGAAGAAAAATAAATAAAAAAAAATTCTGTTTTCTTTGTGGTGGAGTTGGTAGGAGTGAGAACTAAGTAAGACATGACAGAATGTGGGACAGGGTGACTGCACAGAGCCTGCACAGGAAGCACCTGAAGGTGTGAGGGAGCCAAGCTCAGAATAATGTAGGTGTACTGCCAGTGTCCAACACCTGAGGGATGCAAGTACCTCTCAATGATGTAGGCAGGCAGACGGGGGTGATCAGGCAGACAGGGGGGGTGCCTACATGGCAATGAACTGTCACCATTAGGCTATCACCTTTTGGAACCAGGAATGAAGACTTGATAGCGCATTAATTAACAATAGACCCTGAGGAAGCTGAATCCACCTTCTTCCAGTCTGTAGCCCCCCATCAACCTTTGATGGCCCAGCAAAAGATTCCAGAGCATTCCAGCCCAAATGATAAAAGCCCCCTTTGGAAATTTGTCTGGGCTCACTCTCTGCCTCTGGAGCAGCCCGCATCTCCCCCTCTTGAGATGTGTACTCTCTCCCCTCACTTTCCCTAATCCTTCCCTATCCTAAAACCTCCTTAATAAAATATGTTTTACTTCACTGTTAGTTGACTCCTGAAAATTCTTTTTCTGCCAGAAAGACAAGAATCCTGAGGAAAGCCTGGGTAAGGCCTTTCCTGCAAAAGAGCAATTCCTTGCTCCAGCCTCAGTCCATGGCTTCCTGAAAAATCTCAGGTGGTGGAGATCAACTCCCATGCTTAGAGATCAAGCAGACATCAGGTGTGGCTTGACAGCCCCCTCATGGGATTAGTGGGGCTCAGGCCCATGTGGTGCAGGGGCTCATCGCCGAGACTTTATCAGTCTTTAGCCTGCCCAGCAGGTCTTGGGCAGCAGAGGCAGCTGGGGAGAAAGCGACCATCTCTCTCCCCTTCTGACCTCACATAAAGCCTCCTGTGGAGTCCACCTACATCAACTATGCTAATCGTCACTCACGCTAAAATCAGAGCAGAGGGGATGACATGCAACTCCAGCAGGGAGGGCATTTGCCTTGCATGTGGCCGATCTGTGTTTGATCCTGGGCATCCCATATGGTCTCCTGAGCACTATTAGGGTAATTCCTGAGTACAGAGCCAGAAGGAACCCCTGAGCATTGCTGGGTGTGACTCAAAATAAATAAAATAAATAAATGAGAGTGTATCATTTACTGGGAAATCCTGAATGCCGAAGAGTACCCAATTTAGTTCAACCTGTTTCTTTGATGCTTTTAAGAGCAGCTACTAGCAAAACTTTAATTCTCTTTGTGACTCATATTGCATGTTTCATCTCAGAACACTGAGGCAGAAGTGTAGAAATTCCTAAGGTCCAGGAAAAATAATAATTCCCAGTCGATCAAATGGGCTTTTTCTCTCTAACCAGAGTTGCCTCTTCAAGTGACAGCTTGAGTGGAGAACTAAGACCCACCGGATGTGTGGGCCTCTGGAAGGCTGTTTGTCTGCTTTAGAGTGATTAGCTGGTGGCTGTCAGAGCAGTGAAGGTCAGGGACTGGGGCAGCTCATGGTCTTGTCTCAGGTCCACAGGATCTGAGAGTTTGCTTTCACTGCCCTTGGGGGCCAACCATGTTGAGAGACACAGAGCAACAGAGAAAGAGGGAAGCAAACTGAGATGTCGAAAAGAGGCAACAGAGTTGGCAGGATGCCCTAACCTCAGAGGTAAATCACTGCTCCCCTTTGTAGGACCTCAAAGAAAGAAGGTGGGGGTCTAATCAGTGCAGGTGTATAAGAGAAACTGCGTCCCTGAGAAGCACAAGGACATTTCCTTGTCATGGGAAGTGTCTCACTTTGGGATGTCCCCAGACCCTAATGAGGCAGGCAGGCAGGCAGATAAAGAAGTGCCCAGGAACAGACCCTGAGAATGTTGGACCCCTGTGAGAGAAGCCCCAATAGGAAAAAGGTCAGGAAAGGAATTTCAAAGAAGACCATCCACCACTCCCAACACTACCCTCTTGATAACCAATTAGCAGCGGGACTCTTACCTAGGTAGAAGCCCTACGTGGAGGCAGCTTGAGAAAAAACCGTATAAAAATCTCCTTGAATATAGGAAGGGTGTGTATATGCTGCCTGAGCTCATGTGCTGTTTGCACCCATGAGGCCAAATAGATGTGGCCTGAGCATATGTGTCACTCTCATCTCCCCTCCTGAGATATGTACTTTTATGTTTTCAGATCCTATGCTGGGATGTGTGTCCTGGCACTCTTGCCACCCTTAGGTTCTCTCCCTTGAGTATGTTACACTCTCTTACTTTCTTTCCCTTCTTCCCTTTACTCAGAGCCTCCAAATAAAATCTGTTTTTACTTCACTGCTTGCCTCCTCCTGGAATTCTTCTGAGAGGTTAAAGACAAGAACCTGCAAGTTAGGTAGGGCCTAACCTTCACAGCTGATCCTGGTGCAGCAGACATAAGGCACTTAAGGGGACTCACCAACTTCATGAACACGGGGGAAATGGCTTACCCGTCTCCTTGGTTTACACCTTCTTTACAATTTTCAGCCATGTAAATTCTCTAAACACATGTCATTACATGATGTTCTTTTTGCTAACACGGCTGACACTGGTTTGATTACTCATCAGGAAGAGAAAAGTCCAGAACAATACAATTTCCCCAGCACCCTGATACCTTTCCATTGCTTTGTGTGGAAAAAAAAGCATGAACAAAAATAGTTCATATGTGACTTTAGAATCTTACGGATCATTTTAAAAAGGAAGTTATAGTTCTCCAACTCCTAAAAACACAGTCAAAACACCATTCTCAACTTCAAACAGATAAGAAACAAACGGAAGAGGGGAGTATCACCAAGTAAGGCATGCTGCAATTAATCAATTATTGAGTAAGTGGGAGGGAACAACATGCATTTTTAACATTAGTTTTAATAAAAAACATTTAATAATGTGCACTTTGGAGCCTTCCCTGCCAGTGGGAAGCAAGAGTTCCATCTGCGAGGCAGTTCCGGGACCCTGCAACCCTCCCGCCATCCCCTCTCTGGCTCCATGGCTAATGAGAAAATGGAACAGGCTCCAGCCTAAATGGCCTTGTTGGAATGCAGCACTATTGACGTCCCTATGACTCACTCTTCATTTCAGGGTCCTGAGAGACAAAGAGATCTTATTGAATGAGACATAAAGCTGAAGTCCTGACCAGCTGCGGTCACAAACATCCCAGGGCACATTTTGTGGGAGACAAGGAGGTCAGCCCATACATTCCCCTGGCCCAGGTCCAGTCTGAGGTGGGAGAGTCTGGCGATCTGAATTCCCCATCCACAGAGCACTAGAAAGCGGCACCTTCATACCTCAAACTGCAAAGTCTGGATCTTTTCTATGCATCTTCTGCCAAACATCCTCACACCATAAATTTCTAACTTTGGAATGTGTTTAAAAATATAGATCTGGCCCTAAGGACCATCAATATTCCATAGGGAACCAATAATTTTAACAGTACAGGGGAGTACACCATTATATACAGGATAGAGATCACTTAGAAGTGTGGTGCCTTGTCTGTATGTGAGGATCTAGATCAGGCAGGCAATGAGGAAGCTTATTTCAGTACAAGTCTATTAAATGCCTACATGCAAAGGTGTTCTACTAAGCAAAGGAGATAGAAGCAATCAAACATGGCATGGTCTACAAGAGGAGAGAGGTCTGATGGAAAAGAGAAAAGCAAAGTGATTTTCTGTATCAGATGAAAGTTTCCCCACTGTATACATGAAGAAACTGAACAGGCTGTTTGTGACTCCCAGGGCAGGGTGTGAGAGAGGAGAAGCCATGAGTTTGGAATCTGGGCTTCTTTATAGGAAGATGAACAGTTGTTTAATGGGCAGGAGTGTGGGGAACATAGAACACAGGAAATAAAAAAAAAAACCAGCCAAGAGCAAGGGATGTGCCTGGGCCAGAACATGACCTGCCCCAGTGTCTGGTTTCCAGCATGAGGGGAAGGAGCAGGCATGGAGCTCAGGCTGCGGGGGGACCTGTAACGTAGACCCTGAGCCTCACTGGAAGCAGTGGGAGGTGAGTTAGCAGAGGTGTGCAAAGAGTCGGGACAGGAGGTGAATCACAGAAACCACCAGTTGGGGCTGCTGTGTGTGAGGCAGGCAGGGGGCAGGTGGTTCCCATAGTGCTCAGACAGGCTTTCCCCAGGATATTTGCTAAACACTGGATATGAGCTGCACACCAGGTGCTGACCAGGTCACAGCTGTGCCCAGGGTCACCCTGGCTTCTTTATAGGAAGATGAACAGTTGCTTGCTCTGACCTGAGAACCTTGTTGTTATCAGCAGATCCTCCACAGATCCCACCTCCAGCCCATTATCTTCTCCTGACCTGGGTGCAGCCTCTGCCAACTGACTCTGGGTCTATTTAAATGGGAGTAATCAAGGTAAGGAGCCAGGGCACAAAGTGACACCAGACCCTAGCATTTGAGGTGCATGTTTCATTCTTCCTGGGACTGTGGATTGAGACCATTCATCTGCATAGTTTTAAATGTGGGGCAGATGCACACCACAGCCCGTGACTTCGCCAAGGTCACATGCAGATGCCAGGTGGCATAGCCCAGAAGACAGAAGCCCAGGGACCAGAGTCCAGAGAACCAGAGCCTGCACCCATCTGCCCTGCTTGTGTGATCTCGTTAGTCGTAAGATAACCACAACCAGCAAAATGCCAGACCTCAGGAAAAACAACAAATTTGCAGGGGATAAGGCACCTGGACTCTGCACAGACCAGGTGGGCAAACACAAACTCTGAAAGAGACTTTGAAGGTGCTGAGATATGGGAATATTTGAGGAAGCTTGGACAGGTCTGGCTGAGCGGTCAGTTGTGTCTTCTGCCTGCAAAGTCAAAGCCAGTTGATGGGTTATGCTCAATGTCTTATTATTGCTGTTATTGTCACTTGGAAAGCATCTCTACAGTGCTGGGACCATGTGGTGCCAGGAACCAAACCTGGGCCTTGCTCTCGCACCCACACTCCCCTCCAGCTCACTGGACACCTCAAAGAGGGCGGATATGGAACCCAGCCTGAGCTGTGCCATCACATCACAGGGAGTGAGGGTCAACAGCCAAGCAGGTGGTAGAGGAAAGCAGATTTATGAAGTTTTCCATGTAACTATTGTATGGGATCTAAATCATACAGGAGACGACTCATGACACGGTTCTCTGTTGTCCACTGCCGCCAAGTGCTTCTGCTGTGATAGCCTGCAGGGAGCAGAGTGGACTGTGCTGAAGAGACTCGCTCAGCTAACTTAGACTCCTTCTCCTCATGTACCTTTTTGAGTCTGAAGGAGAGAATCCAGTCCTGTATGGTCCCACAGACAGGGCAAGATGAATAACACAGTCACAATCAGGTGAATGGAGCACTCAGAGTGCTTGCTGCAGCTGAGGGAACACCACAAAAGCCAAAGTGTCAAGCAGAGAGTACTCGAGAATAAAGCAGTAGTGAGGTCCAGGAGGCCAGTGGGGAGAGTAGCAACGCCCTGGAGGGAATTCCTGATGCTCCCCATTCCCTGCCCAAGTCATGAGGGCCACATCCCATGAGGGCTAGAAAGAGTGGGTGAGGCACCATAGAGAAGGTTTCTGTAACAGCTAACATAATTTTTTGCTGCAGATAAAATATTATTTGATATATTTTACTCCTGAAATGTCTACCGTTAAAAAGAAAAGGTGAGGCGGTCACGTGTTTCAGGAGATGACGGAAAGAAGGAAGAGATAGTAAAATGCTATCACATTTCTGTCTCTTAGAGAAATGCAGCCAGTTCATCACTAAGTGATGGAAAAGAGGGAAATACCATACCTAGTCGTTTCAATGATAATCAGATGAGCTTTTATTTAAAAATCGTTTTGAACATGCAAGAGAAGGAAGGTCATTCTACATCTCACGGCTGTGCTCCTCTCCTGTGACTGTCACTCCCTCTTTCTGTGCTGAGTTTTGGTCCTGTGACTCTTGTCTTCCTTTTTTTTTTTCTTTTTTTTTTTTTGCTATTAAAATAGAATCAGACCTTTCCATACATGTCAAGTTAATTTTCCACAGATCTCAACCACCCCCAATTTAATCCTGGGAGGGTTGGACAGAGGCAGAGGGAAGCAGAAATGTTCGGGGCAGACACTTCACCTGCTTCAGTGCTTTTGTTGTCTGCAGAGACAACGCATCACACACAATGCTGGTATTGATCACCATTACTTATTTATTGCAACAAACTTTTATAAACAAGTGAAATCAGTTCACTTGACCTAAATGCAGAAGATACAATTCTCTTAGACACAGACACTGGTTAAATTATTTCTAAGTTTTGCAAGTAAAATATAACTGTTAGCTCATGGTCTATGGCAAACCCTAATGTCAGAAAGTCACCTTAAGGAGAGGGGTCTAGTGTTGTTACATAATTTTGGTCTTTTATTCCCTGCCCAAAACTACTGTTTGCTAACATTTGTCATTGCTATTAAAAATTCCCTGGGTTTCAGGCAACCAAGTTATTTTTAATTTAAAAAATTCTATTTGATAAATAACATAGCAATAATATTAGAGAAGATTTTTTGAGAAAAAGTAATTACTTCTAAATAGTTTTACTACTTTAGACTCTTCACTTATTCATCTCGAAGACTTTATTTCACAGATTCAATCACTGTGCATCAATAGGGTGAATTTTAGTTCTTGGTAATTGATCTTACACTCAAATATTAAAAAATTTAGTCCTGCACTGTTATTAAATATTTACTAGCTCAATAATCCTTTATGTATTAGATGCATCTTGATATTTTTAACAATTCCAATTCTTCCTTTTAGAAATACCAACTTCAAAACTGAATACTGAAACACAGCAGCCAACTGGAGCAATGTATTCACTACAGAACCCAAATACTGATAACTCACAATAAACATCATATTTCTCCCCCAGTTCCATTCTGCCTACCAGTAGTTACCCAGGGATTCTGACAGGAAGAAATTCCTATAACAGGGATTGGGAGTGACTGTTTTTAGGAATCATGCCTGTTCCAAAAAACTCCTCAGTGGATAACTCTCTCACTGGCTACACAAATGACAATGTACAAGAATTGGCAAAGAAATACCACAGCAGTACAGGCAGGCGAGATGGGGAACAAGGGCAATGGAAAAGTCATTAAGTTTCAGCCCTAGGCTTTCAGTGCTCCAGAGCAGGGTCAGTCACAGCTCCTCTTTCCCCCATGGCCAACAGCTGGAAGGACAGAAATGAGACCTATGGCTGCTGAAAATCCTGTACTATGAGCTGCAAGAGTCAATCCAGATCTCCCTCAAACCTCTACATATTGTGGGAAGTCACTGGGATTGGGCCCACCTAAGCAGACACTGTACAGTGTCCCCTGAGTTCTGCCAGGGGTCACTACAGAACAGTCAGGAGCACCTCCAATGATACCCCCCAAACAAAAACAAAGTAGATCCACTAAGAGTCTTCTGCTCAGCAGGCACCAACCCAGAGGGCCAAGGATCCCTGACAACCCAATGCACACCCCCTTGCCACTGTGATAAAGGCCAGAGCCACCTTCCCCTTCCCGGGGCCAAGCCTTGAAGCTCCAGGGCTCTACTCCCCCCCAAGGAGCCTTTTTTTTCCCTTTTATCTCCTGTGTTCCCCTCAATTCTTTGCTCAATGTATCAAGAGCCTGGACCAATCCCTCCCCTGGCAACCAAAGGTCACAAAGCTTAAATGATACACTTGCTACTCAGACTGTCCCAGCAATGGAAGGATTGATCCCATAAGCATGGTCTTGTGTTCACAGAAGAGCAGCAGGAAAGAAGGAGCCTAGTCCATGAGGGCTGCCCAGGAGAGTGTCTGGTTGCTTTACCCTCCCGAGAGTGCTTCAGAGCACATGCAAGTGATGATGTCACTCCCAGGCCTAAGTCCAGGGAGTTGCATGTAGCTTTAAGATGGTGCTTTTCTTAATGTGTCTAAAGACAATGTGAAGGGATATTCTGATGTCATCATAAAAGTTTTATTCATAGTCGATATAAAAATTCTGTCAATCAATAGTTGCATATTATTATTTGATGTTTTATTCATGGATTTTTATGTGCCTCTTTTTCTTCACTGAAATGTTTTTGTTCAGAATTTATTATTTTATATCTGTTAATCCCCTAGATGAACATTTGAATATTGGCAATGCTTTATATTTGCGCAGTCACAGGTATTACAATAAAAATTCATGGAGGCCTTTTTAAACAAAACCTCAATATAATTCTTCAAACACTGTATTAAGCTGAAATATGCCTGCTTTGGGTAAGACCCAGAATCATAAAAATACTAGGCAGTAACAATTACCGTGGCTTCTATGCAGCCTGAATACCAACTTCTTATTGAAGTACCATCACTTTAATAAAAAAATTAAGTGCAATTTTGTGATTGATCACTTTCAACTCATGAATAATCTCCAAAATGCCAAATAAGATCATCGATCTGGATGTTCTAGAATCCAATCTGATTAGAATGCTAATGATGTTTAACCCAGGCCCTTTTATCTCAGCTACCACTCCCAATGGCCAACTCAGAAGCATTGGGAACTGCAAAGGGGGTCAGATGTCACTGGACAGCATGTCCACACAGACAAACATAAAGTTAGCCTGTGAGACTTGGACACTAGCTAGAATCTTCAGTGTGCAAAAGGTTCTGTCAAGATACTGTTAGAATACCAGTCCCAGAGGAATTAAAAATGAGTAGGTGTGGACTACATGAGGAGGCCTTCGCTGAACACAAACACAATGTGCACAATTAATTCAGTGCTTGCAGACCTGGCCTCCAGCCAACTGCTACTACTGGACTCGGAGGTTCCTATTGGCATCTCATCCCTTAGCCTCCTTGGCTGTGTTTTGGCAACCTTTGTATTTACTCTGCCACTGAGCAGTTCCATTTGCCTGCTAATGCCTGCTTAGATCACATGAGGACACAAAGAGTCTATGTGGCATGAATCTCAAACCCAGCAGCAGACACAAACATGGCTATGAAAGAGGTGGTACAGGAAGGGGTGGGGAGAGATAGCACAGGAGGAAAGTGCTTGGCCCATATGTGGCCAGGTCAGTTAGAGCCCCAGCACTGCATATGGTCCCTGAGTCACTTCTGAGCACAGGACTAGCCCCTGAGCACTGACGGGTATGGACCACACCATGCCCTTGCCCCCTCTCAGTAAGTCTGGCAATCCATTGCAAATTAACATTTTAATGGGCCCAAGGGATGTGACTTTGTAAAGGTAGAACATATTCCACATGTCTGAGGCCCTGGGTTCAATTCTGGCACATGTTAATTAATCAATTCATTAATAAGCAATAAAATAAAATGCTAAAGTTTTAACAGTGAAATGATGAAAGACATTTAGTAGCTGATGTATATGGGTTGGAAGGATCTGAACTGTGAATCTAAATAAGTCTTTTAGGACAAAGGAATCACTTCAATAAAAAAAATACATTAGTTATTACAAAGACCTTGATGAGAACTAGCCAGTCAGCTGATCTGAGAGTCCCATGGGATCCTAAAGTCCACTTAAAGAACATGAGCATCGCTTTCACCACTTCTCCTGCCAAATAGCAGCCCCCCACTGCCTGGTGTTACTCTGAGTCCACTCTCCAAGTAACGCAACTGAAGCCAGGTAATGCACCTAGGAAGCCCTATGCCAGACTCCCCCAAAGGTCATGCAAGAATAGATTTGAGTACCTGGAGTCCAGCTGGGGACATTTACCCTATGCAGCACCCACAATTCTGATGCCCACCTAAGTCAGGGTTTTCCTGACTTGAAGCCTATTCCTGCCTCACTGGGCCCAACGAATAGTGAGTGACTCTCCCTAGGAGCAGAAACTCAGCCCTATGGGTAAAAGCCACTTCAGGCACTGCTCCAAGGAGGGCGGCAGGAAGCAGAAGAGTCCAGAGATAGAAAAGTAACATGGTCTCCCCTCACGGGAGTCAGGGCACCTGCAAAGACACTGCAAAATCAACAGCTCCTCAGGAACAGAGAGAGAAGACCAGATACCCTAAAACTGATCAACCAGGAAGAAGTGAGCCCAAAGTGTAGGCTTTGAGGAGGGAGGGTAGATCACATCAGAACGGAGTGCACCATTTCTCTTGAGGTCAACCTGGGCCTGAATTGACGCTAGTCCTAGAATGCACAGGAAAGCGCAGGATGGCTCCCACATAAGACTGAACCTAGAACTGAGCATTAAATAGAGGCAAAAAGATACACATGACAACCCTTTAATGTATGTTCTGTAATCCATAGTCTGGAAGGGAAGGAAAAGAGAAAGAGAGAGAAAGGGAAAGAAATAAAGAACCTGCCATGGAGGAGGGCTGGGGGGGGAGAGGGAACTGGGGATGTTGGTGGTGGGAGATGGGCACTGGTGGTGGGATGGGTGCTGGAACACTGTATGACCAAAACCCAAATATGAACTTTTTAATTGTATATCTTTGTAATTGTAAAAATAAAAAATTAAAAATAAAGACAACCCTTGGGAGCATACAAAAGAATGATCTGGAAGCCACTTCTGCACAAATACCAGAACAAAAGGGTAGGGGTCCAGCAACACAGAATGAAAAAACAGGGAATGTCTTTTTTTCAGAGAATCTCCCACTTTTGCCCTGGACTATTGCAACAGAACCTATCTTGGTTCTACATCCACTTCTCTGAAGGTCAAGTGTATGCCACTCTCAGTCCCTGGAAATGGAAGAAAGGAAAGAAAAATGCTTAAGAGAACAAAGTATCTCAGAACACAACTGTCACCAAGTGGTACACACTAAACCATCAAACTCTGAGCATGATTTTGGTGCCTTCCTAAGGAATGGTCTGACTCAGCAGCATATTAAGCAATTTTTGATTATATTCAGATACACGGTAAGGTCACATTCCTAGCTTGTCTATAACTTCGTGAATCGAAATCTCTATATACTAGTTGCTCTAGGGGAGGCAAATGACTGATTAAAATAATCAAATCTTGATCTTAAGAGAGAAAGTAGTCTAAGCGATTAACTTTAATTTTCAAATAATAAAATAATCATATCATGATTTTTTTAATGAGTCAGCTTTTACTACAGCAGATGGAGACCAAAAATAGGTGCTTTGTAGAGGCAGGGCAAAGTGGAATTTAGAAACTTTCAGATGGAGGCCAGAGTGATAGTATAAGGGTAGGGGTGTTTGCCTTGCACTCAGCCAACCTGGATTCGATCCTGGGCATCCCATATGGTCCACTGAGCACCGGCAGGAGTAATTCCTGAGTGCAAGCCAAGAGAAACCCCTGGGCATAGCTGGATGTGACCCAAAAAGCCAAAATATTTTTTTTCAGATGGATGCTGAGAGTGAAGCAACCAGAAAGAATGGTTAAAATGAATAAATGTTTCACTAACACAGCACCACAGATCTAAGCAAGATCAAAAACTGAGTACATAAAACATTACCACTTCCTCTGATGCATTATGGAAGCTTTCCTGACAGAAGTTGTGACTTCATCCCTGTTACCATTTAAACAGTCACCACTGACATAGACCTGGTAAACACCAAGAAGTTTAACTGATTGCAGTGGGCACTTACATCAAGTCGGTAGACTTAGTCTTTGTACACCCTGTGATCAAAGTGTGATTTCCCAGGAGACACCAATGTCCCACTCCCATTTTTTTTCAGATGGGCAGTTCTAGACTGTATTATCATCTGATTGCAGTGGAGCAGCTACAGTTGCCACCAGGTCCAATATGGCTGGTAGGACTTAGTCTTTGAGTGTTTCACACTCAAGCTGAAGCATACTCTCATTTATCAAAACTTTATTATGCAAGTATCTTTACTACTACAGAGAAGTAACAAGCTCACATGACTACAGGGCAGAACAAACCATCTAGATCAGTGATTGTCACTCTGGAGTGAAATGACTGTCCACATTAGCCTAGTGCCCATGTAAAATACAGGAGGTTTTATAAGTTACAAAATTCTGATCCCTAGGAATAAAATGGTAAAAGACAAACTATAAAATTTCAAAGGGTTAGTGTTAGAATAAATACACCTATTATCTCAATATGGATTAGTAATAGATTGTTGCTAGGTTTTTACAGAAAATCTCAGCATTTGTGCAGCCCACTGAAATATTCCAGTATTGTTATCTGTTTCTGTTAAATAGCAGTTTTACAAGCATCATCTGGGTGACAATTAGATATAGCTTTATTTGTCACTGAGCTGCAACCTTAATCCGAGGCTGAATTCCTAGATTCAACCATTCTAAGAGTGTTTATAACCAGCTATTTTCAGGCCTGATGGTGGAGTCTGTAGAGCACAGAGGACACCCCAGGTGAGGGGGCAGAAGAGTGAGCAGGCACCATAAGCAGAGGCTGGAGCACACAAGGGTGGACCAAGGCTTGTGCCCATGTCCTGCAGGAGCTGGGACCTACTGTCACTAAGTCAAGCACACATTTGACTCAGGAGGTGGAGAAGCTAAAGAGGAAAATTAGAAACACTGCTTTATTCTTTCCGTTGAATGTGAATCAGCAGCCAATGGTCCGCATGGACTCCCCCACGGCAGCCCATCCTGGGCTAAAGCAGGGGGAAATTGTGGGCAGCACAGCCCCGAGGAGCCAGGCCAAACATCACAGATTCACTGCTTCCGGGCTCCGATGATTCTCACAGGCCACAGCCATTAGGCTCAAAGAGATCAGTAGGAGCGAGACAGAGCTCTGCATGCCTGCGCGTGCATGAGCGCACATGTGCTAATAAACCAGAACTTACAGCAGGTTTCTGGTTTTATCTGGAAAAAATCAGAATTTTGAATTACTATGTAACATGTCAATTTTTAAACGGAGAAAGTTCATGTGAGTGTAAGAAAGACATGGGCCGCACCAGAGTGCAATGTGCGAGGATAGCTCCCAGTGAGCTGAGGGTGAGGGCTCACAAGTGCTGTGTGTTGAACATACTCAAGAGGGACTCAGAGAGCAAAATCAATGCTCATGCTGAAGGAAGCAGCTGGGGTTCATCCTTGTGGCCTTTAGATCTTGGGGAAATGATCTACCCCATCCATAGAACCTGATGCAACTTCTTTATCAGAGTCACTGATTAACTTCATTTCCCCCATAACAGATTTAGAATAACATTCATGTGAATATATCTGACTCCTAATCACATAGACATGAAGTTAGGTGAAGACTGAATTGATAGTTCACAATATTCTTGAAACAATCATTCTCTCCTCAAAGGGAGGCCAGAGACATACAACAACTTAAAAGATCGAGGACTTTAGCTCTCAGGTCTTGACGAACAGGCACATTCTTTGATGAATAACTTATAAACTAATTAAAATAACACAAATCACACATTTCTGATGGTTACAGATGGGACTTACACTGACAGTCCACTAGGAAAACAGTTTGGGTGTGACCTTAGAGTGTTCCATAATTGCTCTTCGGTAGAGCAGTAGGGAGAACTATAATGCTGCTTGTTTCCTAGCCTAAATGGAAGCAGCGCCGTGCCATTAGCATCGGGAGCATCACTGCTGGGTTATTTCATGCTAGAGGGGCAGTTGTGCTAAGGAACTGCTTTCTCCTTGGGCTTTAAATGGGCAGAAAGTCATCAGAATAAAGTGAAGGCAGCCGTGCTTTGGGGACAGTGATCTAGAATGTAGGAAGAAGCGCTCAGAAAAGCAGCTGTACCAGGTATGTCTGTGGTCATGCGGCACCACATATGGAATATGCATGTGTGTTTGTGTGCATATCTGTGTATGTGTAGAGATGCAGGTTGGGGACTGGCTGTTCTTCAGCCCACCTGCACATCTGCTCTCTTGCACTCACTGACCTTTGATAAGTCAGAAACCACAAATGCTACTAAGCTCTAGGGAGCAATTTGAGCTATAAGGCTCTGTCAGTGCTCAGCAGGGGAGAAGGGAAAACAGTGTAGGTTTCACCTCTCCACTATAAGTGTGGGAGCAGGAGCGATGGCAGGGAGAAGCTTAGAAGACCCCAGTGGGAAGATTACCTGGTGTCACAGAAAGCCTTAGGTACAGGGAGCAGGAGGTTCCTTGTGTAGTTTCTCTTTGGGGCCATATCCAACAGCATGCAGAGCTGACTACTGGCTCTATGCTCAGGAATCACTCCTGGTGGGGCTCAGGGGGCCTTATGGGGTGCTGGGGATTGAGCTGGGTCAGCCTCATGCAAGGCAAATGCCCTCCCTGCTGTTCTATCTCTCAGGCCCAGGAAGGGACTCTTTGACCCAAGAGTGAACCCTGAGACACCATTTCACTCTCTTTTGCACGGTGCCAGCAATACGCATGAACCAGCTGCCTCGTGTTTGGACTAAACAAAGGTTTAAGTTCTCTAAATATCCTTCCTGAGTGCCAGCAGACCTACTAACATGTATTCACTCTCCAAGGTTGCTGACTGACCACTTCAGAAACCCTGGTTACCTAACCCCAGGGCTGACCACTCCCAAAGTTCTAGTTACCTGACCTCAGGACCAACCGGTGAGGTCTGAGTCCTCCTGGGGCCCTCTAGAATTCTCTCTAGAATTCCCTTCTTGTTCTCACTCAACTTGGGGGTGGCCGACACCCTCTTCACAGAAGGGAGCAGACTCAGGTCAGTCAATTTGTTCAACCGATGGCCAGAATTTGACCTAGATATGATTTTGTGTGTGTCAGACAAATCTCAGTCTATCTCAAGAGCTGTAAGCACACTGGGAGGAACACAGAAACAGATCAGAGCCAGCCGCGAGGTCCACCTACCTGAACTGCACCGTTCTCCTCCGGGTTGGCAGAGTCAGGACAGGCAGCGGAGAGTCCTGAGTTCTAAGGCTTTGTGGGGTTAAGTAGCTCCAACCCCTCTATCCCGTAGCTCAATGCCCAGGTGTCCTGTGCAGGGACCCAATTAAAGTGTGGTAGCTTGACCGCAGGTGAATTAACTTGGTTCCTCTGGAAATTCTCTACTGGAAGGAAATTACAGGCAAATTGAGATATTTAGATTTATGGCCCTTCCTTGGGATGATCTTTCTCTCCTCTCTTTCTCTCTCTCTCTGGCTCGCTCTCTCTCCTCCCCCCTCCCGTACTTTGCATTCACCGGGCAGCCACACATGGGAAAAGTTATTCTTATCCTAAGTGTAGCAAACAAACATCAAAATAACAGTCAACCTTTCAGACACTGCTCATTGCTAATCAGTAAGAACTGTGAATTACAACCCACGGAATAAACAGCATCTTAATTGGTCCTTTTCATCTTGTCTGCCAAGTTTTACCTCTCATCTAGAAAATGTAAAAGGAAGCCAGGAGTGGATGGGATGAGAGAATGGGAGCACGGGCAGGCAGATGAGATGGAGCAGGGACGCGAATAAACAAGAATAAACAACCATGTAGAAAACCAGGTCTGCTCTCAGACTGCTCAGGCTTGAGATTCAACCAATTTGGCCTCTTTGTTTTTATAAGTCCCGAGGGGGCTTCATCCACTGAACAAATGCCCACCCCTGGGGCCTGGCACTTGGCTCCTCTCAGGCTGAAAGTATGTCACAGATGACAGGAGGGGCAACCAAAAGGGCAATCTAATGGCCCCTTCTTCCAGGACAGGACTGACCTTCAGAGTCCATGTGGGAAAGCGTAAACACAGGAACTGCTGAAACACGGGGGAGACCAGGAGGGAAATATCAGAGGAGAATCAAGTCAAAGAGCCACATCTGTTTGCATGTGGACTGGGACCTGGGTAAGGCACAGGCCTGCCCATACAGCGGGTGCTCTAGTGGCTTCTCAAGGCACTGGAGAAGCATGGGGAGGGCCTTTATGCCAGGGAATGACGAATAAATCTCCAGTGCTAGACCATGCCCTCTCTCCTGCTCCAGGTACCCCCAAGGTGTTCTTTTGCTAATCAGAGAAAAACCCGGAATTTAGGAAGTGCACCTTGTATGATTTCAGTGAGTCTTTCTATTAGGGTGCTCAATATAAAAATCTTAAGAGTAAAAGGAGTTTTGTAACAAATAAGAAAACATTAAGGGAACAGTTTGGAACACTGGGAAGGATGTCCTTGAAGGGTCTTCACTTCCCCCAAACTCTGTCCCAGCACCCTCCCTGCATGCAGGCCCCCGTGTAAAGGTTCCTACAACTAGCCCAGGGAGTTCTGCCTGGCTGAGTCACCCCAGACACTGAGTGTTTGCTTCCGTTCCACACAGGGCACTTCATTAAGCTAAAATAACACAGTTAATTAAACACCATTAATCTATACTTGCACTCCCAGGTGATTTTATTACTAAGGGGGTATTTTTTTAAGTCCCAAAACCAAAGCTGAATATATAAGAAATGTAAACAAAACACTGACCTTTCCCCCTTGGAATATATGCCACTGTTTGGCTGTATCTACATGAATGTTTGGCTTCAATTTGGAATCTGTATTTGCCGCTAAAAGTAAATGAAAAATCTGGCCCTCCCCAGGCTGCCTCTGCAGATAAATTTACTGTGGAGTGGGCATAAAAGCCAGCCCCAGCCACCACCTTCTCCTTCCTTCTGACACAAAGAAATTTGTCCCTTGCTTTCCTCTTTGTGGACCTTCATGGAAATGCAAACATTTAATTTTTTTTCACATTTCCATTCTGGCATTCAAGCACCTAGTGGAAAACAAACACCTTTTTATAACTGAAGCTAACAACTGTTTTCAATACAACTCTAAAAGACTCCCATAGAAACAGCTATTCATATCAGTTATCATTTTTTTAATCTTTAAAAGAAAAATGATGAAAGAAATGAAGACAATATAATTGTGTGAAAGTGTTTTCATGTTGACATTTTAATCCCCAAAAACAGTCTGGACTAAGAAATCATCCAGTGAAGTGGGTCAGGGTCATATAGCCCACCTAACTGCCCTTTCATCCGGATATTCACTACTCAAGGTTGAAAGAGAAATAGCTGGGATGTCTCTGGATTGTTATTAAAAACTATCAAGCATCATCTGTCACATGAAATCTCTGTGCCCTTTTAAGCTCTTAGTGGACAGCCTGCCCAAGCCCTGTCCCTGCACTCAGGATTTTACATATCTGTCCTTTACTGTCAGTTGTGGGGATACACCAACGTGATTGGGGAGTCACCACACCAATCCAGGGGGTGCTCAGGGACCAAATGGTGAAAAAGATATGGCCCAACCGTCACAGGTGTGAGGCCTCAGGACTTGTGTGACAGTAGGTTAGAAAGGCTCATTATAACACCTATCAAGGAAATATTCCCCCACCAAAATATATACAGATACATGTGACTTTGTTCTCTTGAACCACAGCAAGAGTTTTCTGGCATACAACATATGCCATAGAAAGATTTTTGAGAAGAGACTATTCTTTAAGATTCTTTTTTCAGTTTATTAAATATTTTAGTACACACCGTGAGATATAAAATTACAACATTGTTCATGTTTAGAGGTTTCAGTCACATAGTGTTCCAGCACCCCGCCCTCCACCAGTGCCCATTTCCCACCACCAATGTCCCAAATTCCCTCCCCTCCCATAGCCTGCCTAAATGGTAGGTTCTTTATCTCTTTTTAGATTCTTTAAGATGATTTTGGGGAGTGAATTTTCTAAATATCCAAACCAGGCAACCACAGCTGCCACAGCGCTTCTTCTAAGTACCCTCTTGCTATCTTAATGCTCTCATTTGATTTGGATATATAAGAGATGAACTTGATGAAATGATCTTAATTACCCCATAAGCTGGATAATCAGCTTTCCAAGCTCGAGAAATGGACGGAATGTATGTTAGGAACTGAGAGAATCTAAAGATTTAAGGAGTGGCAGATGAGTTAGCAAAACGTTGGCTAATTTATTCAAATTCATGAAGGCAGAATTTCAAAAGGGAAAAAAAAGAGTGAGAAAAAAAACCCCAAATTGTTTCGATATCTCCAAAGTCTCCATTCTTAACCTCTTTTGGCTGGTGCTCTACATTTAAATATTTTGCTTATTAAGATGGAACCCAAGTCACTAGCAGGCTTTGTGGGGTGCTTTTCCAAGCCCTCACCCTCAGCACAGACTCACTGCTGACTCTCAGACCCAGACTGCCTGGGTCTCAGACAGTCTCTAGCTCCCAGCACTAACTATGCTCTCTCCAGTGGCATTAAACACTGGTGAATAACATTCATAAAGGTGACTGATGACCCATGAGGACCTTAATGTTCTGGATGGAGAAGGCACAGTTCCTGCTTTATGAATACTATCACTACAGCCCAGCAAGTGGGGGTAGGAACCTACCTCCACTTGGATCCTCAAGCTTTCAGTTAATCTCAGTAAGTGAACACACCTTCCAGGATTCCTGGGCAAGGTCAAGCTCCTACAGTGATAGCTGGCTTGGAGACACCCTGAAGGGACACCTTCTTTCCCTTATCATTTCCCACTTTCCTCCTCTCAGTTGATTTTATCAAAACCAACTAACCCACTTTTGTGACAATCTTTATTTCTGGAGTTCCAAACAGAGATACACATTTCATCACCTCATAACTTATTTTTATGCTAGTGTGTAAGAAAATAAGAGCTAATTGAAGTCTAATTACTCTATTCCTTTCCACAACAAAGAGAGCTAAATGAAAAATACAAAATGCCAAATGTAAAATACTTTCTTTTCTTTCTTACTCCAAAGAAATAACCAGTGCTGTCAAATATAAGCAGGTGATCAGGTGACTGAACAAAAATATTCCACTAAACTGCTTCCATTTGAATGAGTTGAGGCATTTTAAGGCCTTATAAATATTGGATTTTAAAATTACTATGAATGACAAAGAAGTATTAGCAGTCAGAAAGCTTTCCTGGGACAGGAGTCTCTCCTTTCTTTCATGTTACCATGACACGTCTACACCCAGGGCTCTCCGTGCTCTGCGGCTCAAGGTATCAGCAGAGTCTTCATGTTTAATGTGATTTTCTCACAGAAACTGTATCCACACACAACTACCATCATCACTATTTTCTATCTTGGATTCTTTTCTTTTTGGGATATCATTTAGGGCTATTTTCAAGGCCAGGTGACCTAGCCGTGTGCTATCAATGACAGAGACCCTTTCTAAGGAGTACACTCTTCGGGTCTTATAAAATGAGGGGCCTAGATGGAGTGGCCTGCTCTGTGGCCAGGCTCTTGCATGGACTCTACCTTTGTTCATTTGGCCCATGAATGACTAGAGACTGACCTTGTTAGGTGATTAGTTATATCAAACTACAAGCTATGCTAATACTGTGTTCATAAAGGCTCAGAAATGGCTAAACTTCTTCACCTTTTTATCTGCACACAATTTAACACAAATGCATGAAAATTGTGCTAACTTTTTACCCAATAAGCTGAGGATGCTTCTTTTCTACCTTTCTACCTATGATGCACCCGAGAACATGCTGGGCAGGGGTTAAATAAGATGGTATTTTGTCTGATACAAAATCAGCCTCAGTGTCTGTTTTCCTTGGGCTAGCTGTGTATTTTGGAAGAGTTATTTCTGACAGTTTACTTTAATGTGGTTACAGAAAGAATGAACTTAAACATGACAACCAAACACTTAGTTCCATGACTGGGAACAGTAGTGTCCAATCAGGGAGAGGTCCCGGTTGGCTGTTTGGCCACAACTTCCGCCATCCATCACACAATGCTAGGAATAGCAACTTCCCATTTCTGTCTCTGCCACTGGAAGTCTGATACTGTAGCACTCAAGGGTCAAAAATCTCCAATTTGAGAATCACAGTAAGGTAGTAGGGAAAGAATCTCAAGTTACATCAGTTTAGTTTCCCTGACCTCATTTACATGAAAATGTTGTAATGTAATTAATTTAGCCAACCTTTCAATGGACTTCTCTGAAGATCCCAAATAAAATGTTATTTTTTTTCTGCAAGTTTGAATGAGCTTGTCCATGTTGGCTAGATTCAGTATGGACTGCTCCATTGTTCAAGGCAATGGTGTTCTTGCTTTATTTTGATAACAGATACAATGAATCTCCCCACAAAAAGCTTTCCTCCCTGCTTCTTCAACCAGCAGTAACTCTGAAACCATTTTTTTATAAAGAACATTAATTTGATGCTTTCTAAACACAGTGAGCACAGAAAATGAAAATCCTTTTAATTATTTCTAATCTCAATGCCCAAACACAATAAAAGTGGAGTGGCAGAGGGAATCAAGCACCAGAAAAATGATTACTTGAGGACAACATCGACTTTTATTTGCTTACTCCCCAAACGTCTGTTTGAGTGAAAAAGTCAATAGCATAAAGCATGCTGTGGAACGTTTCACAAAAGGCTCACGTGGAAAGGGGATTGTTGGCCTCATTAATAGTGACAACCAGACATACTTCTATGTTGTAGCTACCTTTCTGAGACTTACCTCCCTCTCAGGATAGGCGTGTTGAATAACATCTAATGATGTATTCACACCTCAAGGAACTCAATGCGTAATCCATTAGTTATGCAGTAAATTGGTGGTGATGGTTGTGTAAACATCTATCAGCATGGTTCAAAGCAGAGTCCCTCTAGCATTGTGCTTATCGCTAAGCATGCTAACCATCATGGTTACTGACTTTGGCAAGAGCTCATATTTGTCTTGGTGGAGGGCATGCCTTCATGCTTGTGGTGGATCATGGTGGTGAGGTGGTGGCGGGAAGCTGGATGACAAGTTCTGGAAGAAAGTTTCCTGTGGCCGGGCTCCTCTGCCCTGGAAGGATTCCTTTGGAGCATGATTCTCTTTTGAGCGTTCTATCCAAAGCAGAGTTGCCCATACCGCAGCCTCTCAAGCCCTACTGCATATCCATCAACTAGAGTGCTGGGTGACCTGTTCTAAATCCTTTATTGTCCTGTGAACAATGCTCAAGAGTCTTCACAGGGGCCAGAGCGATAGTCCAGCGGTAGGGTGTTTGCCTTGCATGCAACTGACCTGGGTTCGATCCCTGGCATCCCATATGGTCCCCTGAGCACTGCCAGGAGTATTTCCTGAGTTCAGAGCCAGGAGTAACCCCCTGAGCATTGCCAGGTGCGACCCAAAAAAAAGCAAAAAAAAGTCTTTACAAGGTGCATTTTCCAACTCTGCATCCCAAAGATTTTTTTCATGAGGGTGGAAAGATTCTCCACCAGTCTCCAAGGCAGTGAGGGTATTTCCTCACTAATGAACTGAACCCCTCAAAGTTTTCCAGGAGGGTTGAGAGTCAACTTTTGCCAAGAGCCTGTTAATGTTGAAGATGGTATCCAGGATGTCATATTCCCGGCATTTTTCCCAAAAATATTCACAAGTTTTTCAGTTTGCTTAGCTGCATCAGAGAAATCAATGCCTTGGTCATGTTAGCCTCAGAAATATGTTTCATCAATAGTAAGATGCTCACGTCAGCAGGGCTCCTTGTGTCTTGAATCATGGATGTAGGATGATGGCTGTGTCAACACATAAGAACCACAACTATCTCCCCATACACCTCTAGAGTAGCTCCTGACTAACCAGTGGCAATGTCAACACACAGACATTTTGAACGCAGTCAAATGCTGATTTGTAGTCTCCACAGGGGGTTTAAAATATTCTAACTACATTATAAAGATACATGCTGCCTCTTAGGTTCTTCTCTTCCACTTACATAGAAAAACATAGAGTAGATTAAATATCTTTATTAAGACCTGTTGGAGTTTCAGGATGCCAAGCAATGACTTTAAGCTATAAGCTGCACCCGCCCCACTGAAGAACTATCTGTTTGAAACTTTGGAGTTTGGTCTTGGTTTCTCCTCTTTAGTTAAGTCTTACTTTTGCATCTCCCTCAGCCTCATTTGTTTCACCTGTACGATGGTCTGAACTTCAGTGCAGCCTCTTTTTTCTGTGCTCTCAGCTCCATCTTCTGCAGCCTCTCTGCCAGCACTGGCTGCTTAGACTAATGTTTGGGAGATGATTCCTTCTGCCACCTCCTGAGATGATTCCTTCTGCCACTACCTGAAGCAACTCCTGATGTTTCCAACTTTTCTTCTGCATTATCCTCCTTTCTTTTAGCCTCCAAAGAACTCAAGAGAACTCTGAATTTGATTTAGATTAGTCACATCCATTGGAAAGTAGCGGCTATTTACATTTTCTTTTTGATCACTCAATTTTCTCCATGTGGAAATAAAGCTGTTTCAATTTCTTGTCATTTTTGTGCTTATTGGAGCATCACTTTCCAGTTTCTTCAAGGACTTTTTCTTGGGTTGGAGAGATAGTATAGGGCTTATGGTGAATTCATTGATTGCAGACAACCCTAGTTAGCTCACCAGTAGAGCATATGGTCCTCTGAGCACCACCAGGTATGATCCATGAGCACAGAGCCAAGAGTAATAAGCCTTTGGCATTGCTGGGTGTGGCACTAAAAAAAAAAAAGAACAGAACTGTTTCTTTCCATTCACAACTTGGCTTTGTACAGGATGCTTATATTTGCACCTCTCTTAGTTTCTGATAACCTTTCTCACTAGGAATAGTCCCTTCAGGGAGAGAGAGAGAGAGAGAGAGAGAGAGAGAGAGAGAGAGAGAGAGAGATGAGCAATGCTACTTCTTCATAATGGCCAATCAGAGGTCACTGTGGATTAACTGACTTAATTTTAATACTGTTGTCTCCCAAGTAACAGAGAACGAATGACTTGTGAATGAAGCACTCAAAACATACAACACATTTATTCATTAACTGTGTTAATCATATATGGGTGCAAATTGGGTTCCTTGGAATAGTTAGAATAGCAACATGGAAGACCTCTGATCACAAATCTCCAAAGTGGAGAGAAGAGTAAGAAAATTGGAAATATTGAAAGGATGAATACATCATGACCAGAGGGTGGGATATGAGCACGTACTGGTAGAAACATAGAGACAATAGACTTGTTACTAACAGGCAGTCATGGGCCTTCAATTTATAAAAAATAACCAAAAACTACAACCCACAAGGCACAAAACAATAAAAGGAGACATGTACACACTGATATGAGTCAGGAATTGCACTGTAGAACTAGGAGGCACCGAAGTGATAAGTTGGATAAATGCGCGTTTGTTTGATGCTTTATTGACAGGATGAACACATCCGCAAACAACCAATCTCAAAAGTTCTTTCACTGCCTCTGCTCCAAAAAAGAAGTGGAAAGTCACTATTTCACTTCGCCTTCTGCCCTGCATATTTCCTTTCTAAATTGTTTTTGTCATTGCACAATTTTCTGGAAAAATGAATTCTTTATGGTTTCCCTCCTTGCCTCCATATCTGACTCCTTGGTCCTCAAGAGTTTGAATCTCCCTCACAACTCTCATTGTTCTCATGTAGGAAGGGACCTTCATCATTGCCGGAGGGAATTCCATAGGAACTGTCCAGCTCTTTCTTTGTTTGTCTCCATTAACTGCTTTTCCTACTCTTTCATCTTTTGTGATTGCTCTGACCTTCTGGGCATCTTTGCATCTTGTGTATTTCATAACTTGATCATTTCTGTCCTGGAATTTTACTTTCCAATAAAACCAACGAGCTTCAACCTTTAATGCTGATTGTATAGAAGGAAATGGCAAATCCTGAACCCCACTACCAAAGTAGATCTGAGGGATATTGTGGAAACTTGGTCTTAAAAAGTAGTTCATATGACTAAGGCATGGGTTTGTTCGGGTGACTGAGTGACCCTTCACTCCTCATATTTCATTGATTACAAGGCTGACCACTGTTCCTAGATAGTTGTCATATTCTGATGTTCCTGTCTACTCTATCCACAGTGTCAGACTGAAATTCCCACTGTAATAGAAAGCTAATGACACTATGAACAGCTCCTAATAATGGTCAATGGGAGTTTTTCACTTCCGAGTTGTCACCCTTCCACTGGACTCACTTTCACCAGCCACACCACTGGTCACCTGGTCATTTGAGCAAAATCTCCAGAGATGATTCAATTTCCTTTTTTCTTTTCCCATTCCTTCTCAATACTACTCAGCAATGATCTAGGCATTAGTCAGATGATTCAGAGGAGATGGAAACCCAAAGAGTCCCAAAGTGACCTGTAACAGTGCCTGACCTTCTTCCAGTAGTCATTCAACAGCCAGCACTGTGTTGGTGATCCTTGAGCCAAGACAATATTTGATGGAGTAAAATAGGGTAGTTCTGAAGCTCGGAGAGACAGAACAGAACCACTGCCACTCCATTTTGAAATACCAGACTCCATTTTGAACCTCAGGGGCATGAGTTTACAATATAGTAAGGAAATCATACCAAATCCCCAGGGCAGTCATGTAAACTCCCAGGTAACAAGGATGACTCAAGTAACGCATGAAGTCAAGTTTGACCTTGTTTTTTGTTTTATAACAGACACAGAACAGGACTCACTAACTGCTAGCCACATAATTTGCTTCTGTACGTTCGCTTTGCTTAGATAAGATTAGGAATGTGGCCATATATACATTCAGCCTGCTTTGAAGTGAAACATATAAAATGAGACTCAGCCAATTTCTCTGGATGCCAAGTACAGGGAGCAGTTACAACTTATGAACCGTCAGTGCTGAGTCCCTTGTATAAGTGTGTTGTGTGTGTTTCTGTGTGTGAGTAAATGTGATAATATCTGTTCTGTCTCTCTATGACTCAGTTGGAGGTTGACCTTAGGTTTGTGGCCATTTAACAAGCTCTTATAAATTCTCAACTTTAAATGTATGCATAATAAGGTCTCTGGAAGGCCTTGCTGTATCTGTCTCTCTTTGGTGTTGGAGTGGAAATTCCCTTGACCATTACGTTATTTTATTACATCCAATTTATTTTGAGGATCTGATTTTTATTCATGACACTATTTCTCCAAAGAATTGATTTTTTCTCTATATACTCAATTTTGATTTTGACAGAGATATTGATTGTGAAATTTAAAGGATGAGGGCGGGCGGTAGCTGGGTGAGCTGCGAGTGGAAGCAAACATATACAGGTTACTAGCTTCCATTCCCGGCACCACACACGCAGTCTTCTGAGTAAGACCTGGGGTAGCTCTGCTGTTGTGCAGTCCCTCTGGGGAAAAATGTGACATTGTTCATCTTATCTTCAGGAACCTTTACACAAATGTATTAATAGAAACCTATGCATTTTGGCAACAAATAATAAATGAATAAATAAACATTTTTATTTTAAACACCATAACTGCAAAGAAGTCAAATGATTCAATATAGAAATAAAGTATAGCATACTTAATATTGTTAATAACTTCCCCTTTGATACCATAAAAATCACCTCCTATTCCATTTTATGGAGTATCAGTAATTTTATAATATTGGCCTTAAGTAACAACATGCAATAAAGGTATTTAATCAGAATTACATCTTTTGCAAAAATCCTGATGTATTATACCTTCTTTTTCTTAATTCAAAGAAAATGCAGATTTCTGGATATGGTATTTTCACAGCAACTGTCTCTCTTAATCCTTGATCGAGAGTCTAATTTAAAAAAATCATTTCTCAGTGTTTATCCAATTTGCCTTGCACATCACTCTAGTGCCGGAAAAAAGACAGAGACCAGGGGTTACTTTCAGTGTGACCAACACAGCCACCACACCTGTGTCACAGTGTTTGCAGGAAGCCCAACTGGCCTCACGCCAGACCCCCAGTACTTCCACAACATTAAGCAGCTGCCAGGAAGGAAGAGTCACTGTTGTTAGTATCTGAAAAATGCTGATGCTGTCAGCCAACTTCATCTGCTTTCCTATTTAATTATCTGAAATATTCATCTGAGTTTGATTCAGGGATGGAATGAATATAAATATTTATGCTTCTTCTACCAGTGGCACCTTAAGACACCAAAGTCTTAGGATCACATCTTGAAATTTAAAAACACTTAAGAACAAGTTCATTATCTACTAACACTAAGTCATCTGTAGATAGAACTGTAATTTCAATCAGAGTTTCCCATGTCATTTTTATTGTCATTACATCTGCTTCTCTTATTATACACTTGGCTCATTATATGCCACTGATGTTTATGGTCCAACACTGGCCTGAACTCAGTTTTGCCTTCAAACAGCAGATACTTCAGCTTATTACATCCGTACTTGGTAAAACAGCACTGATTGACAACATGCTGTTATTCTTGGGTCCTTGTTTCTCAAAGTAAGATCTGAAGATACCGTCTGAAGTATAATGAACTGTACATGTGCATATGATTTTATACTTGGCTTCCAGGTCAAAATCTAGAACAATCTGAATGAATGTATACTTTTTTTCTCAGACAGTGCCATAACAAAGTTGAGTCATCAGATTTCACTGCCATGCCAGTGTGGCCTCTGTGTTTGGAATGGTGATAGCACCTAGTAAATCCAAATGCTGCCTGGCACAATGCATCAGATTTGAAGCACAATTCTTCAAAATGCCTCCATGTAGAAAAAGTGGTGGAAGTGAGAATAATGGAACAGTGAGTAATAAAGACGAGATTCATTGCCATGAATTTCACAAGTACAGAGTATGGGTCAACAGAATAACTAAGTAAAAAAAAATTACAAGAGAACCATAAGAATAGGAACTTTACTCTTTCACATACATTATATTCTGGTGACATGTTTTTTAGTAAA
This sequence comes from Cryptotis parvus, assembly GCA_021461705.1. Taxonomy (NCBI): domain Eukaryota; kingdom Metazoa; phylum Chordata; class Mammalia; order Eulipotyphla; family Soricidae; genus Cryptotis; species Cryptotis parvus. The sequence continues at coordinate 247,110 of JAJIBD010024276.1, read as the reverse complement.
ACAACACTGTAAAACATTAATATGTTCTTTTCTGACTTTTTTAATGCTTCATTTAATTATTAAAAGAATGGGCATTTCTCATCTACCAGGCATTAGCAGACAGGTGCAACCTTCGCTTCCTCTAGAGGCTGGTTAGGAGCCATGCCATCTGACACCTGAATCACAGTAGTGTAAAAAACTCTTTCCCACCACATGCATGGGGGTTGCTGTGTGGAAGCTCATGTAAAGGCCACATGTACACACTTCCTGAAACGAACTGCAACCTGCCCAAAGTTTTTTAACACAAGATTGGAAAATCAATGGTTCTAAAACATGGTGTCTGAGCAGATGGTCCCTGGGTGCCCGCTGCACACGTGTGTCTCCAATGCTCACACAGTTGTTCCTTCTGGCACAGCTGGGCACCCATGCTGGCACCTACTTTTATTGCTCTAGTTTATTCTGTGATCAAAAATGCACAATACTGGTGCCATGGGGGTGCTGCAAAACAGAAAACTCAGGCAGAGTCCCAGAAATGACATTTGTATTGCTGAAGCCTTGAGCAAAATCAGTGTCCAAAGACCTGCGAATATTCCATTGAGAGGGGGTGGGTAGAGGGTATTTGGGTCATAACTTGCAGTGCTGGAAACTGTCTGTGGAGGTGCTGGGGCACCATATGGTACCAAAGATGGGACCATGGTCAGCTGCAAGGAAAGGCAAGCACCTTAACCCCATTTCCTCTTTCTCTTTCTCCTTCTCACTCTCCCCCCCCCCACACTCTCTTCCAACATCTTAACACAATTTTAAAACACCTTATGGAATTTTCTTTGTGGATTTAGCAGTTATACCAGAGGGGGAAAAAAACAATCTCCTATTACTGTCACCAAACACAGAAAATTAGGCACCATATTTTCCCCTTCCTTTCCTTTGATTTGTTCCCTTCTTTCAAATCTGGGGTGCTCGCTGAGCCAAACTGTGCTCTACAGGTCCAAATTCTACCTTAAACATTACAATTTGGTGGCAGGCATAAATCAGAGCCCAGGTGCTGCCAGCAGCAAACACTTCTTCATTCCACTCTCTTCTCCGGCAGCTGATAAGTGCACTGGCAGAGAAAAATGTCGTGACCTGTTGCTGGGGATTTCAAGATTAATGCTTGTTTGCAAGCCTGTGAGCCTGCAACTCTGTTATTTGAGCTTCTTTAAGAAGCTGACCTGGAATACAATTTTTCCTGCGATCCAGGGTAAATGTCAACTTGAATGAATAATGTAACTGACCAACATCATGCAGTGCCATTTTTAAAATTCAACAATTTTAAATTGTGTTCATCTTATTATTTTTTAAAATTCTTTATGAATTGATTTTTATCTTCTGATTCTATGCTTGATTTAGAGTTTCAACCTTAAGCATTTATGACCAGCTCAGAAGCAGAGGAAAATAATTATATATCCTTCAACATTCATAGCTATCTCATTTGGAAATGCTAAAATTCTACTAATGGATGTAAATAAATCTCAAGGAATCCTTTAATTAGGACTCAGGATTTAAAGGCAAGTATATAAATGGGAGAATTAGCAGCCTGTGATACATGTGTTCTATTTTCTATACCAGAACCACGTGTTATCACATAGAATTTCCCTCCAGCAGTAGATTGGGGGTCTGTGAAATTGGTATGATCCAAAGTTCCAAAGTTGAAGTCCAAGGGGATCATAGTTCAAAGGGACCAGAATGGGATTTCAGGTGGCTAAATGACAATTGCTTACTTTTTATGGAAGAATATTTAATTTCTTAAAAGGAAGAAATTAAAGTCATCCTTTTATTCTTAAAATTTTTAAGTAAGGGGTTCCCCCCTTACTTCCGAGATGCCAGGAACAGGTTGACTGCTACAAAAGAGGTTTATTAGTTGGTTGTTTGTCATGTTAGTTTAATGATGAGAGTTTGGGAAAATGAGAGACTTTTTGGGGGGGTAGGGCAGGGAAAATTCTCATTCCTTACATCCCACAAAAAGAAGTATCTCTGGAGGCATTGCTGCATCTGCAATTAGCATGACCATTCTCTTACAGTGCTTTATCTCCTTTACACAATCACTAAAAATGTAGGAGAAAATCAGACTTTCCTATACTGTAGAAGTTATATGGTTTGTTGTTAAAATAAAATGCGCGGACACCAGTGACTCCTATTACTACTGTGGCAAATATAATCCTAATCAAACTTCCAGCAAGTTATTTTGTGGCTCTCTATGCACTGATTCTCAATACATAAGGGCAACACATAAGGGCAAAAGATCACGGACAGTGAACCTCACTGACAAATGGGGCTCTGTACCCACAGGAAAAAAAGTGGGAGGATGGAAGATGCATGATAAAGTTACAGTGATGAGACAGCATAGCATTGGCGGAAGGAAGGAGAGGGCGTCAATCAGGGAGGCAGGAGCACACTTAGACACGCATAATCCATATCTTGTCAGTTTTAAATATGAAACAAATCACTAACTGGTGTTTTTATCAAAGTTAAGTGAGAAATAGCAGCTGAGCTATAGCACACCGGGAGAAGACATCTGGGTTTGGAGAGGTCACTTTCCCAAGTGCAGCAGCCGAATACAGCATCCTTACGAAGACAGCTAATTCTCTTTTAAATAATTTTATTTAAGATGCTCTTGCATCTTAAAATTCACATAATCAGCCACAATTTACAAGGATGAAATGATTTTGATTTACGTATCTCCTAATACGGAGTACCTTGATTGCTCATGAATGCAGTAAACATTCATTCATGTTGGCATCTTGGTTACAAAATAAATCACATTTGCCACTTTTGATCCAAATTTTAGTGAGAAAGTTGCACTGAATTTTTCATGTAATATTTACTCAATAATTGTATTTCTTATGAGATCTCTGACCTGTTTCATAATCCTTCTTCTAAACAAAGCCAATTAAGCATACTGACTAGCTATAATATTCTGTTTGAAAATCTGTATATGTATTAAATCTGGCCATTTTATTTTTAAAGGAAGGTATTTAAAATGATAGAAAAATTAAATATTCTTCCATACAACTTTTAGAAAATATTCACAATATAGTGTGCAACCTGCCCCTCGAGGTGTTGCAGGTGTGGCTGCCGGTGCCTGGCTGCATCAGCAGGTGGCAGACATACTTGCCTACACCCAGGGCTCTGTCCCACGGGGCCCTGGATGGATGATGGTCTGACATAGAAAAGACTGGGCCCCCTGGGATGAACCCAGAACCATGGCAGAGTCTGGCTAGCTACCCGTGGTGTAGTCAATATGCCAGAAACAGTAACAACAATAAGCCTCATTCCCAATGAATGGTGATGTTACTGGTGCCTGCTTGAGCAAATCAATGAACAATGGGAAGACAAGTGGTACAAGAGATAGTGTGCAACAGGTTTCCAAAAGCACACATGGATTCATTCTAATCGACTTCAGTTTCACTGACCACCTGTTACATATCATTCTTTATTCAGGACAAGTGCTGGCAACTTTCCTCATCTGATCCCAGAATCTGGGCAAGATGGTGTATGAGGAGAGGGAGGACAAGATGGCGTATGGGAGAGGGAGGGCAATATTGTGTATGGGAAGAGAGAGGGCAAGGTGGCATATGGGGAGAGGGAGGGCAAGATGGCGTATAGGAAGAGGGAGGGAAAGATGGATTAGGGGAAAGACACTGGTATACTTTGGTGTTGAGTCTCTGTATACTATGTACTCTGAGGCAGTATGACATTGCACATGAAAACCAGTCTCAGTAACCAATATTGGGTCGATTAAAATATGCTTTTGGAAATGATGTAGAAACAAAGACTGCATTATTTACATGAGGCTGTGTAACTTATGTTCACCCAAAGATGGAAATAAGTAATATGATAGGTAAATGATATATGAAACTAAGTATGAAGATTTTTGTTTGAATTGCTAATGCTGGCAAAGGCTTTCTCAGGGTTCTAATAGAAAGATTATGAAGATTGAGTGGCAGTAACAGAAATATGGGGACTAGGGAGACTCCATGAAAGGTCAGGTTGCATGTGCAAGAGGCTCCAAGTTCAGCCATTTATACTGCAGATTCTCTCCTCTTGCAGTCTTAGGTAACCCAGGGGCTTCCAGCACCAAAGTTATAATGTCGGTACAGCCATGTTGCAGTGCTGTGGCATTAAAGACACTCCACACACATTGCCCCATCAGGACAGAGATGTTATGGCCAGCCATGTCATTGAAGCTGAAAGAGCAATGTCACTGACCCCTCTGCTGGACATCCTTCGGAAATATGAGAACTCGGGCTAACTGTGAAATCAACAGCAATAAAGGCAGCACCATATAGTCTGGCCACAGACTTTTTTTTCTTTTTTTGGGTCACACCTGGAGATGCTCAGGGGTTACTCCTGGTTCTGCACTCAGGAATTACTCCTAGCGGTGCTCAGGGGACCATATGGGATGCCAGGGATAGAACCCTGGTCGGCAAGGGCAGGCCGTGTGCAAGGCAAATGCCCTACCTGCTGGACTATTGCTCTGGCCCCTGGCCACAGACTTTTAAAAGCCATTTTTAGTGTCAGGAACAAGAAAGCTTGGAATCTGCTTTCTGCTTGCTGGGTTTGGGGTGTTGCAGGACCCAGACTCCCTGGACCCTCAGCAGGGCAGCAGATAAACCACGACATTCCTGGGGCAGCTTCTGCTGACAAGATGAGATGGTGAGGCCAAGGAACACCCAACGTCACTGATGAGAAGGTTTCAAGGCTGGAGACACTGTGGTGGCGAATAGAAACGGGCAATGGAAAGTGTCTGGCTCCTCTCTGCACTCTTACTGGGGAGTGGAGCTGCCACTTAGCCCATAGTACACTGCCTGTGGGCCCTCCTCAGTGCACCCTAGGCAGTGCAGCCTCTCACCTTGAAGGGATGGCTGTAGTGATTCAGGGTCCCACGTCCTGCGCCGGAGAGTCACTCCAGTCCTAGAGAAGCGAAGGGGAGAGAGATAAAATGGTGGGAACAGCATGCCTACCTGCCTGCTCAGGTCCAGCAGATTCTTTCCAGGTTAGTCAGTCACCAGAAGTTCCAAAGAGAAAAATGAAAGGTCAGCCTTTCATTCACCAGTCAGCATTGATTCTCCTTGTCGCAAAAAAAAATCGTCCAGGGAAAAATTCACACATCACAAGTGATATCTGAATCAGCCATTTATGATTATGATTGTGATTATGATCAGCAGCAGGATCACTCCAGTTCTCATTAGCAGACATAGGCACTCAATCTCTCCTCACACAGAGGCAAACCATGTAGATTACAGGTGCACACGTCCTTGTGGTTATAAACTAGGGCAACTCAGCAAAAAAGACAAAACAGGTCATTAGCAGATGTTTAAAACTAGAGATAAGGATCTTAAGGATATTCTGTAAAATTTCCATTGCTTGCTTTCCCAATAAAATATTTTTTCCCCTGAAATGACTTTCCTAGATAGGAATTTTAGCAAACATGTCAAATGCAGTAACATAAAATAAAAAGAACTCACCACATGAAATACTGTTTCTCTGAGGCCTAGAATTGCAATTTCTGAGCAGACACATTTGGTTCCTATGAAGAAATAAGAGTAAAGCTACTTATGGGAGATTAAATTGTGTGGTTATTACTTGCAAATATAAAAAAAGGTCTTATAGGTGCTATTTTTTTCAGAAACTAAAATTGAAAAGGATGGAATCTAATTTTGGTATAGCTGGTTGTTTTAAGAATAAATATTCTTTAACGTGACCCACTCCAACCTCCTGAAAAATAATTTCTGCAGTATATCCAAATGTGTCCAAAAACAGTATTCATCTACATTTATGTCATCTTTGGCAGGTATAAATGATCTAAACATTGAAGTATTGCATGCACAAGCTTGGGTATTTTCTTACCTACAAACCTAAAAAAATAACATAAAGAATAGAAAGCAAGGGAGTTGTTAATTCTTTTGCACATTTATCATGCCTTTGTGAACATATTCCAAGTATTTTAAGATGAATTGTTTCTTACATTTGGCTGGAAAGCCTGGCCAAGCCCTTTCTTTCTTTATCAGTTTTTAAACTGGGAACACAGTGTGAGGATAAGTGAAAATTTCAAGTAACATCAGAAAAAAAACACAGAAGGAAACAAGCCTTGGCCTCCAAAAGGTTTTAGGTACACTCCATACCCAGCTAAGCTGTCTGGTGGCAGCTGCTCCTGGCTGCAACAATGACCTGGTTTCACAGAAAGCAGCTTATTCTCATGATACCTTAGCTTCAGTTGTTGATTATTAAAAAGTGTTCATCCAGGAGATTTAGGGATTGCTAGGCTGAAAGAAACACCACCACATTTATCACTCAAGTGAAATGTTCAGATATGGAAACCCACCAAGGACAAGCATGGCCTCCGATCCTTGTGCTGTGCATGAAGCTGGAGTTTTTCCTTACCCCAGGTCTACACAATGGCCAGACAATTATAAGATCTCATTTTCTCTGGCCTGCCATAGGCTGGACTTGAGGCTTGGCCAGGCTCTGAGTGTGCTCTGAGCTCAAGGGAGGCTTTTCTTGGAAAATGCACCCACTGGTATCTGCTGTATTGAGAGGTTGATGTGGACACAGTCTGGTGACAAAATGGGGGAGAAAGGTAAGAATATAGTTTATATCTGTACAGGACAGCTGTGACATTGATTATGGCCACTCAGATATTAAAAAAATAGTATGAGATTAATATCCATATGAAACAAGTCAGGAGGACTCGTCAAGGGTTGGAATCCACCACAAGTGTGTGGGGGATAGACGGTAGGTAAGACAGAGAAGGGGCCAACTTGACAATAACAGCTGGAAATGGTAACGCTAGACTAAAATTGAGTATTGAAAGTAGGTAAAAGGATATACATGTTGGGGACTGCTGGGGTCCCCAACAATACCAAGGAGACGCAGTTCCCTTCTACCTCTGAAGCCAGATGTGAATGGATGAAAACTCAGGAATCCAGCACAGTTTTAAAAGACTATATTATCACAGGTTCTGATATACAATCCAAGAATAGAAAAAACCCTAGACTCTGAGTTCCCGGCTGGGCCCCAGCCACGACATAGGCCAAGATGGCTGCCACCACATGTTGAAGCCCAACAGAGAACGGAGAGGATGGAGAGAAGCAAACACCAAGAGTAGCCAAAATGGCAGAAAGGCCCTTCTTCTTTCTCCTAGTTTCTTTTTTTTTTTTTTTTTTGCTTTTTGGGTCACACCTGGCGATGCTCAGGGGTTACTCCTGGCTCTGCACTCAGGAATTACTACTGGCAGTGCTCAGGGGACCATATGGGATGCCAGGGATCGAACCTGGGCCGGCACAGGCTGGCCATGTGCAAGGCAAACTCCCTACCCACTGGACTATTGCTCCAGCCCCTCTCCTAGTTTCTTTTATAGACAGAAGCCACCAAAAATCTTCCAGCCCAGTCCATTGTAGGTTGGGCTATCTAGAGATGAAGCCAGGTAATGGCCCTTTTGAAACGTAGATCTTTAGGTGGACCTTTGGCTCAAATTTCACAAAAGCCAGAGCTGATTTCCAGATGCAAAAATCTCACTAGCAGAGTGAGGAGGGGCTGCATCTCTGAACCAGAAAGCAGTTCAGAATGTAATTTGTAGGAAATAGCATTAATACCTTTATCATGAACATATAGCTAGCAGATCCCAGACTCTGGATCCCACTGAGGTCCAAAATTCATCAGAATAATTCACTTTGGCATTACCTTTAGAGTCAGAGACACGTTAGTTTGCTCGGAGGTGCACTGGCATGTCTCTAAACTAGGAGAATCGATTACATTATGGTTGATACAAGTAGACAAGTACTTTAAGAATATTTACATGTATGTCCCATGCAGAGGCCTCTGGGAACAGACTACTGATTGGGGTAAGCAAGATTCATGATAAAAATATTTATGCCATATAAAATTATGAAATCAATCCAATTCTGCCCGAACTCCCATTGTGTCTGCTCCAGAGGTTCCCCAAAGGCAGGGACCAGCTCTTCACATAAGCTAAGTGTAGCTGGAGGCTAAGGCTCAGTAAGTTGTGTCACTCAACAATACATGATAACTGTTCAGTGTCTGTATTGCAGATCACAATGCACAAAAAGGAGAGGGAGGGAGGGAAGAAGAGAAAGAGAGAGAGGGAGAGAGAAAGAGGGAGAGAGAGAAAGAGAGAGAGAGAATAAAAGTGCCTGCCTTAGAGGCAGGTTGTGAGCAGGGGTGACAGGAGGGAAATGGGCACACTGGTGTTTGAACACTATATGACTGAAACCCAATAAGAACAGCTTTGTAAAAGTCTATTGCATAGTAATTCACTTTAAAAAATGTCCATTTCACCTTACAAGCACCACCACTATTTCCTGTATGTTTGCTTTTGCCAGAGCAGTGTGGCCTATGACTTCATACTGGGTGAGCACAAGGGGCTCACCAAGACCAGAGGCTTGCTGGAACATCACGGGCTCATCCTGTTTGTGCACACAGTACTCTGGGCCCTGTATTTATTATCTCACTCAATCCTTAGTATAACAATGTGAACTCAACTATTACTCCAGCTTTTAAGATTAAAAAACAAACGAAGAAATGACAATTCAGTAGAGGGACTTGCCAAAGGAACTGTAGTCAAATTTCACACTCTTTGACTGGGAGCTGGCTCTGAAGCTAAAGGATTGTTCTTCTGGCAAGACCATGGAGGTTGTAGGATGAGGCAGATATTGGACTGGGCCCTGGGGTGGAGGTGGAGGGAATGGCAGGACTCAGGGATTCCAAGAGACACCAAGAGCCTGCAGGTACAGAGTAAGATGCCTACTGTGCTGAAGCAACATACCTGCAAACTGATGTGATAAATACAACAGGAAAAAATAGGTTTGAGTGAGTTTACGTCCCTTGCCCATGATCTGGCCAATGACTACTTTTTGATTCCTCAAACAGGAGATGGTCATGGAAAATGAAGATGTCACTTCTCTGAGTTGCAGGCTAGCATCAAGGAGCAAAGAGAAGCAGCTGTAATGCCACGGGCTTCACACCTCTGTATTCTTCACACCTCTTCCTTCTTCTCTGGAAGCCCTCCTCCTCCTCTGCTCACTCCTGCTTCTATGTCTGCCAGAGAAAAGACTCAAACTGAATCCTTCCTGGATCTCACAACTGAGTTCTGATTTAGAAGTTATTTTTGTCACCACAATGATGGGAGGGAACTTCTGATCATTCATCAAATGTGTTTCACAGAAGCAGGGTACTTGCTGGTGTTTGTTGACAGAGCAGGGCAGTGCTCTGAGAGCAATGGAAATACTACTTATTCATCTTTTTTCCAGCTAAAGGAACTGAAACAGAGTGCCACACTTATTTCTCATCCAACCAACTAATCAGTTACTGTTCTCTTCTGAATACTTAAATGCTCTTTCATAAGATTTTGTTTGAAAACAACCTTCAGTGTGATATGAAGATCGAAAGATTTTTCAAACTGACTTGCTGTATTCTTGGGGAATGAATTAGACAGGAAAGCTGCCTGAAACATTTCACATGCATATAAAAATAGTCACCCTTTTAAATTAAAGAGACAGTTTTTTTTTGTCCTTGAATATTCTTGAGGACTTCAACTGGAACAAAAGTTTACAAGAAAACCAATTTTATCTTCCCAAAATAGATTTATGGAAAAGACCCAATGTTAAAATTTTATGCACGTCTAGTTTTAGTATTTGCATATTATATTTTAAAGAACAGTAATCTTCAGAACTAATTCACTGCATCCTGCCTTAGATCTCTACATAAAGGTTAACAGAAAAGGAAGTTGGAAAATTCCTACCATTTAACCTAAGTACAATATATTTAATTCTGTACTCAAATCTTCTTTTGTTCTGTATTCATTATGCATATAAATAAATTTATATTTATTTTAATCCACATAATATGTCAAATAAATATGACTATTATACATATTTTTTAGGAATTAAGTAATGCTCATGTCATTGAACATTGCTCAAATTTATTTTAAGTAATCTGGTACATGTTGAAATTATTCTAATTCATGAATAATCAAGTTCTTTGTATTTTTACATAATAGATGCCATTTAAGGAAAAAGAAGAGCAAAGAGATTTTGGTTAAACAGAGATTAGATTAATAATTCATGAACATCTGCATAGAGTGATAGCTATTTACATGTCATAGAAATAGTAAGTGAAACCATTATAAATTATTATAATATGCTTTAGTATAAGATTTTATCTAGTTAAAATTGCCTTAACCTGCCTTGAGTTAAAATTTACACTTAATTACTAACCTGAAAGTCATTTTCTCCCCCCAACATCTGCTATTTTATTTGAAAGAAATATAAGGAGTATGGCATAATATTTTTCATGATAACTGTGGCATCATATTGGGACAAAATAAATTATTAAAGAATAATCATTTATGTGTAAGGACTTTATGCTATATAGGTACTAATCATAGTAATTAAAAACAATAATTTAACAAGACTTTCAAATTTAAAGGATACTTGATGTGACGGTTTATTCACTGTTACAGTTTGACCATCAGCACATTGCAGCTGTAATATGAGGAAAATGATATCTAGTACAGGAGAGTTTTTTTTTGCTAATTAAGTGAAGAAATGTAGCTCCATGTCCTGCACAGGGTTTATAATCAAAGAAATTTCAGCAATTTCCTTCTTCATAGGGAAGACATATTAAAACATTAAAAAACCTAAATCTTAGATTTTCATATTTTATGTGGATAAATGCTTAGTAAATTTTTTATTATATGACTAAATAGTATATGAACAAAAAAACGATAGCAAATGTCACAATGGTGATTGCTCCAGTCATGCCCTTACTGTAAGTGGTTTTCATTGAATTTCATTTCTAAACAGTGCTGGTGCATGGTATGGCATCACAAGTTCAAGCTGGAAAAATCATTTGTCTAGAAGCTAATAATGCTACGGACTGTAGTGGGCATCTATGTTTTAGCATCTATCATGGCATTTCATGATATCAGCATTTGAAAAACGTTATCTAGTATCTGTGAGTAAGCTCCCCCTCCACTTTGCCAAGGTCGTGGAAGAGAGTATCAGGTATATACATGTGTCTTCTACTCACTCACCTCCATCACTTGTGCCAAAGGGGATTTAGAAGATAAATTAACCTGAATGCTGTCACTGACTTTTTGAAGTAACACCTTATTTCCAAGACAATGCTCAATCTCCTTGGAGATTAAAATTGGGAGGGAGCCTAGGGTCTTTCTAGAAAAATACATCCTAAGAGAACCAAAGTAAGTAAACACTACTCCTTATTCACCTTGGTCAATGCAAAAATAAATAGATGATTTAGGACTACTTTCTCTGATGTCAGCCTCTCTGGAGAAAAATATTTTGCAGACCCCAAAGAATGACTTAATCATTCTTCACAGATAAGTACACACATATAATATCATTTTATAATAGATTTTTATCACTCAATTCCCTGTTGAATCCTCTACTTATCAGTATAATTCACCCAATGTGAAAATTTTTTCACAGCATGTTCATGAAAGAATTGATTTTATTTTTGATTCATTTGATGTTTCACACTCTTTAGTCGCTCTTACAAACTGATCTCTGATTACTGGTCTCCTGTGGTCAGAGGAACTTACAAGTCTCTTATTTGAAGGCAGAGGCCATTGGGGTGCATCTGACCTTGCTCAGAGATCACTTATGGTGGTGTTTTGGGAGCCGTAAGATGTGTAGGAGACTGTGCTGTGGATCAACCATGATGGGCTGGATGCAAGGCAAATGCCTTTTACCCCTGTATTATCTCTTATTATCTCTCTGGTCCCAGGAACTGGAAAGTCTTTGTGGCTAAGTATTTACCCCAATGGAGCATCAAAAAGTGAAATCCCTAACTTCCTACATAGAGCAGCATTTCGGTGGGCCTTTTGGCTTTACAAGTGCCAGAGCTGATTCAAAGCCTCCCTAGCTGAGCTGGGAGGGGCTGCTTGCAAGTGTAGCTGGAGCTTAAAGTAGGGTGTACTATAACCCAACAACTAAACATATCCCATGATTCTACCTTGAAACTAATAGGACTATTCATATACTAAGCACCAGGCTGTGGTGTGTTATCAGTAGTATGGAAGTTTGAGTTGACTGTATTATTGCACTGAGGTCTGTTATTTGTAGATCAGAGAAAGTCCAGGCAGTTGACAGTATCCTTAGGTATGGAGTCCCATCTATATCTAATTCAAGCATCACTGTCCTTGGTCCTAGCATCTGTATCACTGACATGGAGAACAATGAGGAATTAAGAGTCATAAGGTACACTTCGGATTTTGAGTTCTTCAAATGACACCGTCTAAGCTCTATCTGACATTCTAAAACTGCTTCAGATATAACACTTTTTGCCCTTATTTATTTAAGTAGATTGTAAATAATTAAAATTCAATTTCATCTGCCATGATGACTTCATTGAGGTGGAAAGTATTACATTTCTTGAATGCAAACTCAGCTTCACTTACCAAGGTTAATCCAATGCAACCCACACACCAGATCTGACCTTATATCAGAATGTCATGAGAAAATCCTCCAGGGGTACCTGTTTGCTCTGGCTATTGTCATTCATGTGCTCTGTTCCTATCTGGGTTTGCACTTGTCTATCCTACTCTCACATATTTTTATAAGGAAGAAGTAAAAAGGGATATTAAACTACTCATAGAATATATTAGTGATATCTTTCTTAAAGTCATTTATCATATTCAAGAAGAAAATTAAGTATGTCTTCATTTTAATTCAATAATCCTACATCTATAAAATTATGCTAACAAATTTATCAGAGTCAGACAAAGAATTCATACATAATTTTTATACAAAGTGCATTAGAAAATAAAGATTTAATGATGTAATCTTTCCAGTGATATTCAGTTCATCATTTTTCATTTAGTATGAACAGTATCTAACTTAATATTTTAAGTAATTATTGTGACCAGTGTTGGTCACTGTTTTGTCAAGTAATTTTAGGTAGCAAATTTACTTGTCACAAAACATGTATTTATTGCTTTACAGACTTTGGACATTCTCTATTTAAACTAAGCTTCATCTTGGAGCCTCATGTAAGGAGGGCAGAAAATTTCAACAAACAAAGGTGAATCCTTCTTACACTCTAAATAATACAACAGAAAATTGCCTGAGTTCATGCTCCTTCTCCTCATAGGTCAATGAAAGTGTCTGGGCTAAAGAAGAGGAAGAGTCTCGTGATCAGAAGCTGGTTAGTGGTGGATTCTGAGGACAGGCAGATTCTGTGTTTAGTTTGTAGTATAGATGCTGAGGCCTCAGAGACTTGAGGGGCCTGCTAAGGTCCCCATCCCACCAAGTAGGACATGAAAACAGGAGATTGTTACATTCAAAAGGGACCGAGCAAATGTCTCTGCCCATGTCTGGTAATAGCCCATGTGTGTGTGCAGTCCAGGGTGCAGGTCAGGGAACTACAGCTCTATGCTTAGACTTCTAAGGTGACCACTTGTGCATAAGTGGTGAATTTTCCTCAGCTTCCAAATATTAGAAAGGAAACAAAAATCTAATAATTTCTCAAGAGGCTGACAAAGCAAACAAACATAGGCAAACTGACTAGACTTAAAAAGATTCCCTTTTGCTGCCAGTAGAGTGGGTAGTGAAGATCAAATTTAGATTCAGGTAGCCATAAAATTAACTTTCTATTTTACAGCCTCAATTTACTATCAGTGAAAGTGGCTAATAAAAACAACATAATAAAAGAAGGTAAAAAGCTAGGCACCTTGGCCCAAGTCTCCCACACACTGTGAGGACGTACCTTCAGACATCATAATAGATTTAAAGATAAAAGTTACAAAGCACAAGAAACTTTCTCTTCAAAGAATTTTTTTTTTGAGATTCTTATTTATTTTTTAATTAAACATTTTATTATACCACCGTGAGATATACAATTACAATGTTGTTCATGTTTGGAGGTTTCGGTCACATAGTGTTCCAGCACCCGCCCTCCACCAGTGCCCATTTCCCACCACCAATGTCCCCAATTCCCTCCCCCCTCCCATAGCCTGCCTAAATGGCAGGTTCTTTTTCTCTTTTCTCTCTCCCTCTCTCTCCCTTCCTTCTCTTACACATTGTGGGTTGCACTACATGCACTTGGAAGCCATCATGTGCATTTTTTTGCCTGTATTTAATGCTCAGTTCTATGTTGGTATCAGCCCTTTCGACATTTATTCACACATGTTCCCTTCTCTGTCTTACCTAACCTCTGACTCCCTCACATTTGCGGTAATTTCCACTTTTGGTAAGACCACCTGATATATTTATGTCATGCAAATAAATGCAGTCATTCTATATCTCTCTCTTCCTTCTGACTAATTTCACTCAACATGATCCTTTCCATGTCCATCCATTTATAGGCAAATTTCATAACTTCATTTTTCCTAACAGCTGCATAGTATTCCATTGTGTAGATGTACCACAGTTTCTTTATCCAGTCATCAGTTCTCGGGCATACTGGTTGTTTCCAGGTTCTGGCTATTGTGAATAGTGCTGCTATGAAAATAAAAGTGCGGATTGTGTTTCCACTGTGTGTTTTTGGCCTCCCAGGGTATATTCCCAGGAGTGGTATGGCTGGGTCAAAAGGGAGCTCAATTTCTAGTCTTTGGAGGAATGTCCATATTGTTTTCCAGATAGGTTGTACAAGTCGACATTCCCACCAACAATGTATGAGAGTCCCCTTTTCCCCACATCCACGCCAGCACTTGTTGCTTTTACCCTTTTGGATATGGGCCAGTCTCTGTGGTGTGAGGTGGTATCTCATTGTTGTTTTGATTTGCATCTCTCTGATGATTAGTGATGATGAGCATTTTTTCATATGCCTTTTGGCCATTCGAATTTCTTCCTTGTCAAAGTTTCTGTTCATCTCTTCTCCCCATTTTTTATGGGGTTGGCTGTTTTCTTCTTATATAGCTGTACCAGTGCCTGATATATCCTGGATATTAACCCCTTATCAGATGGGTATTGGGTGAATATTCTTTCCCATTCTGTGGACTGTCTTTCTATCTTGGTCACTGTTTCTTTCGAGGTGCAGAAGTTCTTTAGTTTCATGTAGTCCCATATGTTTATCTTTTCTTCTAGTTGCTTTGTTAATGGTGTTTCACCTTTGAAGATGTCTTTAGCTTCAATGTCGTGGAGGGTTTTTCCCATATTTTCTTCAACGTACTTTTATGGATTCAGGTCTGATATTGAGATCTTTAATCCATTTTGATCTGATTTTTTGTGCAAGGTGTTAGACACAGGTCCAAATTCAATTTTTTTACATGTAGCTGTCCAGTTTTCCCAGCACCACTTGTTGAAGAGGCTTTCCTTACTCCATTTTGGACTCTTTGCACCTTTATCAAAGATTAACTGATCATGTCTTTGAGGGTGGGTGTCAGGATACTCAACTCTATTCCATAAATCCACAGGTCTGTTTTTATTCCAGTACCATGCTGTTTTAATTACTGCTGCTTTGTAGTACAGTTTGAGGTTGGGAAAGGTGATGCCTCCCATCTTCTTTTTCCCAAGGATTGCTTTAGCTATCCGTGGGGGTTTATTATTCCATACGAATTTCAGGAGTGTTTGGTCAATTTCTTTAAAGAATGTCATGGGTATCCTTATAGGAACCACATTGAATCTGTACAAAGCTCTAGGGAGTATTACCATCTTGACAATGTTAATTCTCCCCATCCATGAGCAGGGAATGTGTTTCCATTTCCTCGTGTCCTCTTTTATTTCTTGAAGCAGTGTCTTGTAGTTCTCTTTGTATAGGTCCTTTACACACTTGGTTAAGCTGATTCCTAGGTATTTGATTTTCTGTGGTACAATTGTGAATGGAATCGATTTCTTAATATCCCTTTCTTCTCTTTCATTATTTGTGTATAGGAAAGCCACCGACTTTTGGGTATTGATTTTGTACCCTGCCACTCTACTATACATATCTATTGTTTCTAAGAGTTTTTGGGCGAGAGTTTAGGGTTCTCTAAGTATAATATCATGTCATCTGCAAATAATGATAGCTTGATTTCTTCCTTGCCTATCTGGATGCCCTTAATGTCCTTTTCTTCTCTGATTGCTATGGTGAGTACTTCCAGTACTATATTGAATAAAAGAGGTGAGAGAGGGCAACCTTGTCGTGTTCCTGATCTTAAGGGGAAGGCTTTCAATTTTTCCCCATTAAGAATGATACTCGCTGTGGGCTTTTGGTAGATGGCTCTGACTATCTTGAGGAAGCTTCCTTCAATTCCCATTTTCTGGAGGGTTTTAATCATGAATGGGTGCTGGATCTTGTCAAAAGCATTTTCTGCATCTATTGATAGGATCATATGGTTTTATTTTTTCTCTTATTGATGTGATGTATTATGTTGATTGATTTGCGAATGTTGAACCATCCTTGCATTCCCGGGATGAATCCTACTTGGTCATGATGTATGATCTTTTTGATGAGTCTTTGGATTCTGTTTGCTAGTATTTTGTTGAAGATCTTAGCATCTGTGTTCATCAAGGAGATTGGTCTGTAATTTTCCTTCTTTGTGTTGTCTCTCCCTGCTTTGGGTATCAGGGTGATGTGTGCCTTCATAGAAGCTGTTTGGGAGTGTTTCTGTTTCTTCTATTTCCTGGAAGAGCTTGAACAGGACAGGCAGTAGGTCCTCCTTAAAGGTTTGGTAGAATTCGCTAGTGAACCCATCTGGACCTGGGCTTTTGTGTTTGGGCAGACTTTTAATTACTGTTTCAATTTTCTCGATGGCGATAGGTTTATTCAGGTATTGGAGGTCTTCTTGTTTCAATCGTGGGGGTTATAGGACTTCAGGAATTTATCCATTTCTTCTAGGTTCTCATGTTTCGTGGCATACAGGTTCTCAAAGTAATCTTTGATGATCTTTTGGATTTCTGTCTTTTCTGTTGTGATGTCACCATTTTCATTTCTGATTCTGTTTATTTGGGTTCTCTCTTTCCCTGTCCTTACAAGTCTTGCCAGTGGCTTGTCGATCTTGTTTAATTTTTTCAAAGAACCAGCTCTTGGTTTCATTAATCTTTTGGATTGTTTTTTTTGGTTTCCAGCTCATTGATTTCCTCCCTAAGTTTTATTACTTCCTTCCTTCTGCCTGGGTTGGGCTTCTTTTGTTGGTCTTTTTCTAATATTTTCAGCTGTGAGGTCAGGTTATTTATGTGGGCCCTTTCTTCTTTCCTTATGAATGCTTGCAGAGCTATGAACATTCCTCTTAACACAGCTTTTGCTGTGTCCCACAAGTTCTGATAGTTGGTATCTTCATTGTCATTTGTTTCTAGGTATCTTTGGATTTCCTGTTTGATTTCTTCTATGACCCATTTGTTGTTCAGCAGTGAGCTGTTCAGTTTCCGCGGTGTTTGATTTGACTCCCTGCTTCTGTGTACGGTTAACTACTATTTTCAGTGCATCATGATCTGAAAAGATAGTTGACACAATTTCTATCTTTTTATTTTGTTGAGGTATGCTTTGTGGCTCAGTATATGGTCTATCTTGGAGAATGTTCCATGTGCACTGGAAAAAATGTGTATTCAGCTTTTTTGGGGATGAAAAGCCCTGTATATATGAACCAGCTCTCTTTCTTCCATTTCTTCCTTCAGGTACAGTATTTCCCTGGTGAGTTTCAGTCTCGTTGATCTATCCATAGTCGATAAGGCAGTGTTGAAGTCTTTTGACTTATGTCTTCTTTGAGGTCTATTAATAGTTTTTTTAAGTATTTTGCTGGCCCCTCGTTTGGCGCATATATGTTTAGTAGTGTGATTTCTTCCTAGTATACATACCCCTTAATTATTAAGAAATGGCCTTCATTGTTCCTTTTAACTTTTTTCAGCCTGAAGTCTATATTGTCAGATATGAGTATGGCCACACCCGCCTTTTTGGAGGAGTTGTTTGCATGGAGAATGGTCTTCCAGCCTTGGACTTTGAGTCTGTGTTTACTCTGATTATTCAGATGTGTTTCTTGTAGGCAGCAGAATGTTGGATTCAGTTT
Organism: Cryptotis parvus; assembly: GCA_021461705.1. Taxonomy (NCBI): domain Eukaryota; kingdom Metazoa; phylum Chordata; class Mammalia; order Eulipotyphla; family Soricidae; genus Cryptotis; species Cryptotis parvus. The sequence continues at coordinate 229,133 of JAJIBD010024276.1, read as the reverse complement.
TTTAATCCATTTTGCCACCCTATGTCTCTTAATTGGTGCATTTAGACCATTGACATTGAGAGAGATTATTATCATTGGATTTTGTGCCATCTTTCTGTTTAAACTTGTGGTTTTCGGTTGTCTTATTTTACAATAGACCCTTCAGTCCTTCTTTTAAAGTTGGTTTTGAGTCTATGAATTTCCTGAGTTGTTTTTTCCATGAAGTTGTGTATCTTTCCTTCACATCTGAAAGTAAGTCTCGCTGGGTAAAGAATTCTTGGTGAAGCCTGCAGTTCATTGAGTCTTTTCACAATATCCTTTCGGGCTTGGAGTGTTTCATCTGAAAAGTCTGCTGTAAATCTCAGGGATGCACCTTTGTATGTGATTTTCTTCTTTGATCTTGATGCTTTCAGTATTCTATCTCTGTCTATCGTTTTCATCATTTTAATAAGGATGTGTCTTGGAGTATTCTTGTAGAGATTTCTTTTAGATGGTGTCCTATGGGCCTCCTGTATATGGGAGCATGCTTTCTTCAGTTCAGGGAACTTCTCAGCGATGATGGCTTTGATAGTTTCTTCTTCTTCAGGGTTTTCTTCTTGCCCTTCTGGGACCCTAATGATGCATATTTTTGTTCCTTTTGGCTTCATCTCGATTTTTTCTGGTAGTCTGTTCGTTGATTGTGAATCTTTTTTCCATCTTCTGATGTTGTCTACAGAATCTCTGAACCTCGTCTTCGAGATCACTAATTTTTTCTTCAATAGCTATTACTCTGCTTTGTAGGCCTTCTCCAGTGTTTTTCAGTTCACTTACCTCATTTTTAATATTGGTCATTTCTGCTTGTACTTTGATCTGAAATTTACTCAATTCTGCTCTCATGTCCTCTTGTATTTTATTGACTTTGTATTCCATTGTTTCTTTGAGTTCCTTGTGAATCTTTAACAGTTTCTTCCAAACTCCTTTTCAGAGAGGTTTTATAGCTCATTGTTATTGCTTGACTCATCTGTATTAGTGACTTCAATCGTAGAGCTTGAAGGAATTCTGCGTTGCTTTGCCATAATGACTATCATAGGTTGAAAATGTGTGTTCTGTGTGACTAGTCAATAGAGTTAGAAGGTGCCTGAATTACTTTGCTGTTAGGGATGTATAGCAAAGAATGTAGGAGCCAATGCTCAGTGGTATCTCAGGTAGATAGATATTATTTCTGGTGCGTCTGCACTGTTTTGAATTTTGGAGTGTCGGTGGGTGGTTCCGGAGGGTGGAGGTAGTCCAGTGGAAGATCAGAAGAAGCTGGGTGTGGCTTGGTCCCCTTTCTCAAACTTCCAGCCCTTTATCCTAGAAAGGAATGGCTCTGGGCCTGCCGGCCATGGAACACACCTAGTGGGAAGAGCGGGGAGCTGCTGGGCATCGGGGCGGATGGAGTCAGGAGCTCAAATGATTGTTTTTCTTTCTTTCTTTTTTTTTTTTTTTTGCCTTTTTGGGTTACACCCGGCAATCGGCAATGCTCAGGGACTACTCCTGGCTCTGCACTCAGGAATTACTCCTAGCGGTGCTCGGGGAGCATTGGGATACCGGTGATCGAACCCAGGCCGGCACAGGCCGGCCGTGTGCAACGCAAATGCCTTACCCACTGGGCTATCGCTCCAGCCCAAGGATTATTTTTCTAACTGACAACTTATATTTATGAGAAAAGGGAAAGAAAATCTTCCCAAGATGATCTGGTCCAAACTAGTCTCGCATTTTTCATGTCTGTTTTCGACATTCACAGTTTGATCATCTAAACTGCAGTTGACTTTTGAGGAGGTGGCATTGGATGGAAAGTGTCTCTTATTTTCATAATTAATGGAGTTGAATGTTTTGTTGTTTAAGTTCTAGTGTGTCAAACCTCCCGCATGCAGAGTGCACTGCGGGCATTAGAGGTACCCATGGCACTTTGCTGTCTCTGCTTCCACCTATGCTGACTCACCCTGTCCCTACCCTGCACTTCCCTGGATGTCCCACTCCTGAGGGAGGAGATGGCACAACTTCCCATAGCTCTGCTTTACTTGAGACCAGAATCCTAATTATTAAAGGGGAAAGTCTAGCCTGCAAGGAAAGTTACTGTACAACAGAAGCTACAGTTTATTATGGGGAGGGGGGGGCGGGATGCCTTGGACCTCACGCTAGAGAAGAGGACAAGGAGCCTGAGGATGTCTAAAATCAGTTCCTCAACTCTCTCTGCAGAATGAGTTAAACTCCAAGTCAGGCCAACCTGCCTGTTTCCATTTAGACACAAAAACTGGTGTGTAAGAAGAACTTTTGCATCTGTGCGAATCGCATAGATGTGGCTGGATGATTCTCTAAGTCCTTCAAAGTTCAAAACACCCAACTAAGATACTATGCTTTGCTGATGTGACCTGCTCATAATAAAGTGTGATAGAGCCCAGGTCTCCTACTCAAGCCCCTAGCATTTTCAGTTCCCATGCAGCTCCTGCTGGACCTAGGGAAGCCCACTGTGCTTGGGTGGGACAACAAAGGAGATGAGGAAAGCAAAAGACTGAGAAGAGGTGAGGTGGCTCTAAACCCCCTGTGCCACCTGGAACTACACATTTCAAGCAGGTAGGAAAGCAAGCTTCTCCTGGCATACCTAAGCAGACAGTGGAGTGCCATTCACTTTTTAGAAGTCAAGAAGCAGGAAAAGTTCCCATGGATGAGACTGCACTCAGCCTGCCCCTGAGGCTTTCTGCTCTTCAGTGACAGAGTGCGGGTACTCAATGAAAGGTGGGCACAGACCTGTGAGTATATTCCCTGTGAAAAGAAAACATTGAACCAACAGGGAGGAAGTGCAGCTTTTTAGATAATTAAAAATGAAAGGGTAATAATCCTTAATACAATTGCTCCATTATTTTGCAGTATTTTACTTTGCTCAGGAGGATTTCATGATTGTTTTTGTGCCAAACTCCAGTCTACTCTGGTCCTAATTGTCACTGGTATCAGATGCTGAAGTGGACACAAATCGGGCTGGACATTGCCAAGATGGACCTATTTACCCCCACCCCAAGTCAATGACCTTGGTGCTTTACAGAGGCTCCTAGACTTCCTAGACTGTGATTAATATAAGCAAGAAATCACGGTCCTATTACTGATGCCATATAATTTGATATCTTTGATATATCTTTGATAATTTGAAATTATCAAAATATATTTGATAATTTGAAATCATTTTCCTTGGAAAATGATTGATTTTAGAAAGGACTTGCTCTTTGTTGGAGGTACAATACTCAGATCTCACCGTACTCGCTTTTCTGATTCATTGCAGTATTTTCCCTTCTACAACCTTCATACTCCTGTCTGAATTCAGTGGAAGGCACTTTACAGAGTGTGGAGCTTACTCATCTAATAGCATGCAGAATCCCAAATTGTACATCAGATCTTCCCTTTTAAGCACAGGTTTTTCAGTAAAATGCTTTTATTTAATGGGCCTCTGCTTATCAGATTTTCCCTTGCTAGAATAGAAACAGGAAAATAAATGAAAATTGAAGTAAGCAGCCTTGGGCTTGATTCACTAAACTTAATTTGAGAAAATACATTTTCATTATGGAGTAAATTTCCTTTGAAGTAAAATTTCCATATTTTGAGTGAGGTATATATCAAAAAATTTAGACTAATAATTCATGTACTCTTCTACATTATAATGCCAAATAAAAATCCCATTATACTTTTAGAGTCTATAAATTCACTGAGGTAGATATTAAAATATGATTTGCTATATTTTCAGTTCAAATTCATCTAAGAAATGAACATTGTGTATATCCTGTTTTCATTTAATGTTGAAAATACAACCTGGCATGTGTATTAAAATATCTATGTAATAAATAACTAATTGAAACAAAAACATGGTACCATCTACAAAGTATATGTTTGAGAAATGAAGAATCACTATATGAAAGACCAAAAAATAAGAAAAAGCAAGGGAAAAGAAGAAATCAGGCAAAAGAAGGAGGGAAAAGCCATGTCTAATATTGTATCACACCAAGGCTCTTCCCAGGAGACCATAAAAATGGACAAATTTGTTGACTGATTTCTATATTATTTAACTCCCAGTCAGTGGTTATCCTGCACACAGCGCCCCTTAGTCCAATACCTGAAGTCAGGACTGAGCCAAGCCAACAAAATTTATTCCAAAATATAATGATAGTTATTTGAATTACTTTTTCTCTCACCTTTAAGTTCATTAGGATAAGTATACATCAAATGTCACAGGCAACTCTGATTGTTGCCTGTGAATGAAGAATGATTGTTAAGAGTCATGATTAAAATGATAGGGTATCTTCAAGCACTTACTGAAAGGGAGGAAACAGAACATGAAAGGAAGAGAAAACCACACCTCACTGCTAAGGCTCCAGGGAACAGACACAATAGCATAGGCACCACTGATTGGTCAGGTCAAGCTCTTAGAGTCAAGAGAAAGATCAAGGTCTCTGGAGCAAACCAAAGGCAAAGAGCAGCCAGGTGATCTCAGCACAAGCCAGCGTACATAGACTTGGTCTTGCCGAACCATAAAGAAAACTCTAAAGGAAATTGACAAGATGGATGGAGGCTGATGAAAAGTAAGCAATAGGAATCCAACCTAATATATCTTATACTGAAAAGTGCAGTGGAGACTCAGGGTAAAATGATAATGGAAAGTGTGGCGAGACTAAGGGCATAATGGAACTATACTGGGGTTCCTTAGAACCACTGCAAAAGGGCTGTGTAGACAGGGTTTTCCTTGGGTCACAGTCTACAGGAGACCTGGGATTACTGCAGAATCTTCCTTCAATCCCTCTCTGGCATTAGGCATCTTTGCCTTGTGGAACAGCTGCCCTGGACACACAGAGCTGGCTACAAAGATGTAAACTAGCAATACTCAGTGCACTCAGCAACAGAATACTAGGTCAGTCTCAAATAAGGAGCAAGATATCTAACAGCTGACATAAGATAATATCCAAAATATATAGCTAGGATGCAAAGTCAAGAAGAAATCACACTCTCGATCCAAGGCCAATGAGAATACAAACCACCACATAGTCAGGCACTTTCTTTCAACACTAAATGAAAATCTCACTCTATCAAACACCCACTTGGGTATTTACTGAAAGAAGGTGAAACTGTACATCATCAGGGCTGAAGGCGAGACCTCTAAGATGCTTTGGGGACAAATATTATTTGGAATTTGACCAAGTTTGAGCTTTCATGGTATTTGAAAATGTTTTTGATACCGAAGAGGTAAGAAATCATATATGACAGATATTTAATTGAGTAATAAATTTCACTCAAAAATTAGAGTGAACATAGTCCTAAAACATTGACTTTAGAAATATTCATTAAATATAGACTGCAGGGTGAAAACTATTCTCAGCAGGGTTGGTTTGGGGCCGAAATCTGGGGCTCTGCGCCCTTCTTCACTGACTTCTGCTATGCTTCATGATGAAAATATCCCATTTCAACCCTGGAAGGCTGGAGGCCATCTCTGATTTGGGGTTGACAGGATCCCATAAATCCCCAGCTCTCCTTCCAGGCAAAGGCCATTTGAGAAATTACACTATATCTCCTATACTAAACTGTCTTCTGAAAACAGCAGTACTTCTTACTTTTAGTTCTAGGGATGATCATGGTTCTAACACCGGATTTCCTGGTCTAAACACTGGATTTCCTGGCTCTAAACACCAGATTTCCACTCCATGGGGGACATTCCGAGCCCATGGGTCACAGATCTGGGCTCCCCTCAGCCTCTCCCCACCCTTTCATTTGCGTACTTCTCATGTCCCTGGGAGGAGATACTATTTTTCCCAAATTCACAAAATTACCCTACAGTTTCTTCTTGGAAGCTCAAAAAGAGTAACCTGAAGCTACATTCTGATACACTTCACAGGACAAAATCAAGAGAATCCATGAACATAGACATTTAAACTTACTGGATTTGGGGCTGCTGTTCTGTTTATTAGAGATATCCTTGAGCCACAGAAGGCGAGTTAACTCTGGCACTGTCACACAAGGACTGAGGCTTCACTCGCAGGACAGATTTTTCTGGCACACGGAAGCCCAGCCAGGGACTGGCTCTCTCCCAGGTCATGGTTTTCCCAGCTCCTTTCCTAGCCTCTTTATTTCCTCAGTTTATTCTCCATGGATGCATCAACTCTGAAATCCCAACTTGATCCATTCAACTCTCATCAAATTTCTCTTCTCCTCAATGCTAGAACCCCAAAACTAGTCCAGCCCTGTAGCCCCTCCTTTCCTTTCTGGCTTTCTTCCTTTCTGGCTTCACTGCCAGTCTGTCCTCCCTGCCCCAGAATCATTTCCCCCAAAACTCCACCTGTCTTATACCTCATTCTTGTACCACATCACCCAAGATGCCAATCCCCAATTACACACTAAGGTAATGTGTGTAATTATCCTTCTCTGAATCTCCCTAGCAGTGACTGGACATGGGAGACAAGATCACTCTGCCAGCTCCCTCTACTTCAGAGAGGTGAACTCACCCATCGGCCTTCACAGTTCCCTTCACAAGAGGAGTCTGTCAAACTATCTAACAGTATCTCTCACCTACCATCTACCCATCATGTCTCATCTGTCTCCAATCACCTACCCTCTGTTATCTACCTCCTACGATCATTTATCATGATCTATGGCTTACTAGCCTCCTATGTCTACTCTCTTCCAAAGCTCTCTGAGTGGCTTTCTTCCTATATTACTCACATCCTCTTTTCATCCATCATATTGGGGTGTGTGTGTGCATGTGTGAATTATTTTATTTATGCTCTTCAGTTCTACACTATTATGATGATAACCTTTCCGAATTGCATGTGTGGGCAACATTTCCTTACTTCTGACTTGCTTTTCACTTTCTGAATGATTTTTTTCTTATCTTAATGATCTCAAGTTCATGCGCCTTTTCATCTGTATAGAGAGTGTTCGTCTGTGTGGTGTTTATAGTGCAATTTAAGAAACTTCTTTCTACCCAGTACCATGAAGGCACTTTCCATCTTCTAAGAACTATTTTCCTCTCTTTATTCCTAGGCATGAGTCAGCTAGGACTGCTGGACTCTCTCTCTCTCTCTCTCTCTCTCTCTCTCTCTCTGTGTGTGTGTGTGTGTGTGTGTGTGAGTCTTCATGGCATGAGTCAGTGGTGAATGAACTAGGAGTTAAATATTGCCAGCATTCAGTTTAACCTTAATGTAGTAAAGCCCTAGTGAGACATTAAACTATGTAATAAATCTTACCATATAAACTATTCTAAATATTTTGTTCCTCATCACAGTCCTTGAGCCAGACCCCAAGCTTCTTATTTTTATAGATTTTAAAATCATCACCCTGTTTCTTCATTTATTCACCAGAAAGCACTTGACAGATTCACAGGGCTTGCAATAATATTTGTATCCATTGTACAACGAAATTTAAATCTTGAGTTTTTCCAGTTTATGAACATGGTATGTATCTTTGGTTATTTTGTGTTTTTTATCAAACTTAAAAAAGAATTGTATACTTTTCCTCCTAGGTGCTGAACATGTATGTTTAAAGAGTTATTCAGTGGCACTAAATATTTTATGGCTGTGTTAGGTTTTACTTCTAATTCTTGTTGCTTAAAATTGCTGTAAATTTTATATAAATGACTGAATGGCACTATTCTTAAATTTTAGTCATTATGATCTTTCTACTCTTAAGCAATCTTGACATTTAGCATATACAAAGTATCTGGCCTTCTCCGTTCACCAGAAATTTCTGAATTCCTATAACTATCACTAAAATAAGCTCTCAATATGTTTTTAATACTGAATGAATACATATAAAGGGGAAGATAAATAAATCTAAAAAGAAATATAAACTGTTAGGGGCCAGAGCGATAGCCCAGCGGGTAGGGCATTTGCCTTGCACATGGCCGGCCCATGCCGGCCCGGGTTCGATCCCCGGCATCCCATATGGTCCCCCGAGCATCGCCAGGAGTAATTCCTGAGTGCAGAGCCAGGAGAAACCCCTGAGCATTGCTGGGTGTGACCCCCACCCCCAAAAAAAAAAAAAAAAAAGAAAAAATATAAACTGTTATCTGATAAAGATGTATTGAAATTTTTGCAAAGGAAAAATAAATGCTTTCTTGTTTGTAAAGTTACAATGAGAATATCTTTGGTGTAAATTTTACATCTGTTAAATAATGTTTTAAGTGTAGTCTGGAGTCAATTCCTTGAAGGATACTCAAGAGTCTATTGCAATCTTGATTCCTGTGTCCCACCCTTGAATAACTCATTTGGATCATCACCTAATTAGTAAAAACCAAATATGAGCACACTTAATTTACCTAATCTATAAGAAACAAAATATATTTCTCAAGTTCATGAAGCTGAAATATTTCATTAAGCTTGGTGGCTGGATGCTAATTAAATACAATTGTTATGTATGTAAATGTTTGCCTAAATTTATTCATCCCAGTAAATTATGTACTCTGTTCCACCACTTCTTAAACAAAATGAAGTATTTTTCTCCTCGCCCCACTGTCTTGGGTATATCAATTAGAAGTCGAAGACTTGACTTGGCTTTTAAATAATTTTGTTAAGTGATTTAATCCTGGTAATTGTTTAGGAAACATAGCTCCAATCAGACTCCCTGGGTTGCTCTGGGATTTTATTTGACTGGAAGAAAAGTGCTTGCTGTTCTGCTGGTCTTTCTGCCCAGTTTCAGAGCAGGATGGTTAGATACCCAGCTGTGTTAGGCAGTGACCTTGAACTCTGAAACTTTTCCCTGCACTTCTTTTGTTTAGAAATGTGCAAAAAGAGACCTGCCATTTCTTTTCCACTGTGCTCAGACTTCCTGCTGATGTTTTGATTTATTTGTCCCATTTAAATAGTGAAATCTTGAGCAAAATACATGTTAAGTGTAACATTTGTGCGATTTAGACAGCTGTCTGGACTGTGACATTCCAGTGGCATTCCTCAAAGGGTGTTTTATTTCTATCAATAGACTGACTTGAGTGATTGGCTCTGCACAAACCTGGTGCTTTTGTTCCTCTGTGCTCATATCTTGGCAGGTAGAATGGATAGGAGAAGGCTGAGGGCCATTTGCACTTTGTTTAAAAATGATATATATGCTCTCAGCCCTTAATATGAAGGTTAATGCTAATTTCTTAGAATTTAAATTAGACATAAATGAATTAATCCCCTAGTTCTCTGATGATTTCTACAGCTATATCAGAAACCAGGGTACCAGGTTCACACAGGAAGCATTTATCGATTGATAGGTCTTCTAATTTCTCAGGTCCCCATGGCCACAGCCCCTCTGAAAGCAAACCAATGCAATATTCTCAGGGGAGGATGCTGGCTCACAAAATCTGAGTGGAGCAAATGCAGTAAGCATCAAAACTTCCTGGACACAGACAGTGCTTAATAAAATCGAGCTATTTATAAGCATCATTAACAGGAGCAAGGGACCAGGGGCAGCTTCCTAAGTGTGTGTCTTAGACCCTGGAACCTCAGGGTAGATTATGGACGAAAACAATGCTGGTGTTACTCCCATATGGCATGTACCTCCATTGGTTACATCTTCCCAGGAAGAAAATAAGGGACAACATTGACTGTTGTCTTGTTTTCTCACTGACTCCTGGAGGTGTCTATGAGCTCTCAACCACTCTAGCATTGTTCTATCATCTGTTTGCTATCTCAATACAGTACATAAATACATACTGCGTTTACCTGCATTGTCCCTGTTACCAAATTATCTGCTACTGTCTGCAGTGATTGATACTCAGCTATTTTTCTCACAACACAAAGGCACACATTAACAAAACCATGTAATAAAGACAGCTACATTTCAGTTGAAAATATCCAAGTATTTAATATTATAAATCCTTTAAAACACAATTCATAACAAACTTTTGAGACATTAATTGCTTCATCTTAAATATATATGTATTATTTTTCATCCTAAATATGCTATTTGTCAGTCTTAATTTTCATCTGTTATTCCTAAGACCCATGTCATGTGATAAAAGTGATAACAAATCAACAATGACATGTGGGCTGTGAAAACTTCTTGGCAACTTTTGACTATGAAATTAGTTTTAAAATCTTATGTGCTTGAGGCAATTCAATGGACTCTGGAGTCAAAAGTCATAGCCCTTATACTTCAAACATCCAACAGCAATAATCAGATTTCCCTACCACCGATTTTTCAGGTTCAGAAAATTATCCTTGCTAGATTTAATCAGTTGTCATTTTTCAGTTTCTTGACATTCTAAGGAAATAATCTTGGATGCAAGTAAATATAATCTGAAGCTGACCTGATGAAGGAAAATTATAGTGTTCAGAATTTGTAATGATTCTCTTTCTATAATTCAACAAGGCTCACAACTAAAGCTCTTCATATATATTAGAGAAGTTCATCCACAATCACTTTGGTTTCTTTCTTTAATTTGAGTAGTTCACAATGTGATGCCACTATCATTGTTTCAAAATAATAAACCAATTTCATTTTTCTTTCTTTCAGAAATAATGTGAGACCTCTTTTGAATATAACCACCTACAAGATTTCATTACCACAATTACAAATGCACCCATTCATCTCTTGTTTTAATATAGTCCTTTATCCAGGTGTTGCTTTAGATGGCAATTTTACAATTAAATTCAGTTTAAAAGATGTTTCCCAGTGAGAGAAATAAATGGGGGAGGAGAGTGGAAGCAGTGATCATCACGCTGGATCGCTCACCTCCGTGCAGCGGTGCTGTGCAGGCTTAATGCCCACTGACTTCAGAAAGAGGCCATTTACGGAGCTCTCTGCAGGTCTGCAGGCCCCAAATGAGTGCAAAATGCCTGTGAAATGCTCGATTTTATACAAGCAAATGCTAGAAAAAGGTATCTAGAGAAACCACTAAAATGAAGCATTTTAAAAAATTTCCTGAAAGTCAAGAACCTAAACAAAGCAAGCTACCAACCAAATACAAATACCCTAAATGTGAAAAATAAATGTACACACTTCTAGCATGTAAGAACTCTCTTATGAGCGTTAATTTCTGATACAAGGAAGTCATAACATCGCATTATAACCCAACTTGCTTTTAGAGAAAAAGGCATTCTCTCTCTCTGGGCCAAATCTGGTTATGCTCAGGGACTACTCCTGGTGGACTCAGTGATCAATATGGGGTGCTGGGGACAAAATGGATCAGTTGCATGCAAAACCCTGCCTACTGGATTATATCTCTGCCCCCCACAATGTCTTTCAATAGAGGCTATTTTCATAGGCTTTAAGGGAAATTGCTTCATGCTAGAAGTCCTTTTCATGGTTAGTGACTCTCTGCCACCTCCCCAGTATTCAAAGGCTCCAGGAACAAGGCCTGACCTTCAGGCACCGTCTCAGTTCTGCACTTCAGACTCTGGTATCTCTCCTGCTCTGCCATGTCTCAGGGCTGCCCGAGGAGGGCACGAAGGCAGGTTCACCTTCCCACCACAGCTGCTTCCTCCAATCACTAGACTGATGCCCTCACTCAGACAATGGGGCATGGAGTGTTTACAGGGTACTATTTAAGAACATTGTCTAGCAAGAGTTTGGGGTTGGGGGTGGGGAGAGAGATTCCATTGGGAGGGAAGAGACGGCCTGTTCATCGTGTAGTGAACTCAAAGAAATATTCTCCCAGAGCAGGGGCTGCCTAGTCACTGTCAGGTGTTAAATCACAGACTGATGCGTCTCTGAGTCCGGCGACCAACAGATCAAGGAAAGCATGTGTCCTTTCCCTCGTGTTCTGAGGCAATCAGCTTTTGAGAAATGGGAGGGCAAAGTCAACACACTCTGGTTAGGGTTTGTTTGTACATGTATGAGTGCGTATGAGAGAGTGGGGGCAGGGAGGGAAAGAGAGACAGAGAGAAAAAGAGAGCTGGATGCCACTTATTCTCCTTTAGTATGAAAAAAAGGGAAATGCTGGTGGGAGAGAAAGAGAAAGGGGAAATGGATGGGATCATGCCTCAAATTCATTTCCACTCTCATAGTCCAAAACCTGCACCTGACTCTGCCTGTTGCTAAAGACAGGGCTTAAATAAACCTGGAATATCATTCCCCATGTATCAGTTATGGTGTTTCAAATTAGGAAAGCGAGATCAGAGTAATGACCCAGGAGGCATGGTGAGATCGCATCACTTTGATTGAAAAGATGAAATAAAGAAAATTACTCCAAGAACATCCCAAATGACACTTTCACTGAAGTTCTAAACGCTGCCTGGGCAGCCTGGCAGAACTGGGAACTGTGTTCTTGGGCAGTGTTGGAGGGACAGACCCAAAGGGCTGCCCAAGTGCAGGGTCAGACAGAAGGGGACAGGGCAGCGTGGGATGAACCAGTGATGGTGGGGACAACATGATGGTGACAACATATTGTCACCATCATGTTTGTGGTGACAAACATGATGAGGACAGGACTAGCCAGGCCTGCAAGTGCCCTCAAAGGGTCTCTTCTCCTATTGATAGTTTTCTTGGAACATTGGTTCACTGATGTCTTAAAAATGCCAAACACAACAATTACTCACTGCGCGCATGAAGGCTTGGACCCACAGACGAGATGTAATATTGCAGGTCTGTGGGTGGAGGCTGTGGGTGCTGATCACCCACACAAGCCAGAAGGTGTGCTGCTGCCTAGCTGGGGCCTGAATGTGAGAGAATCACTTATTTCCTAACAGCATGGGTTCCTGAAGGTTTCCTGTTTCAGGCTGAAATGCTAATCCTAACTAAGACAGCTAGGCAGGGGTCAGCAATTAAGAGTTTAGTAGGTCATGTTCAGGGGTTTAGGTTTCAGTCTTAGTGAAATGACCTGTAATGGGAGGATTTTCGTGTGCCCTTTGAAGCGCTGATCTTTTAACACTTTGCGTATTTTTGAAAGATCGATGCTCCTAGCATGTGGATCAATCCACAGTTATTGACAGATGAGCATCCAAAGTACACTTATATATCTGGCCCAAAATAACACCATGAGTGATTTCTAATCTCCTTTTTAAAAAAGTCCATGGGCCTACATAAACTTTTACCAACTTGGACCACTGCTGCCCAGGACCCTGGACCTCAACCTCTGCATAAGGGCTGCAGGGGTGGAGTCCCAGGGCAACACACTGTGGGTGACTGGTCAGTCCTGAACTATGGTCCCATTGCAGCTGGCACTGCATTTTGGATAGTCACCACTGCTCTCTTGGAGAGCGGGCAGTGCCCATGCAAACAACAGATAAGAAGATGGAAGCTTAGGAAGCTGTGGTCACATCTGTCCCCACACACTCAGCTTGAACCATTTGTAAGTGGCTACTTCCCCGGGCCTCTGGATCCCAGAGGCAAGGCTACCTCAGAACATTTCAAAGTCCTCACTGGGTTTGTTGCATAGGCTGGAAAACAGCAAAAGACATGATGCTACAGATGGCCTGCCTGGCTCAGGGGTCCTCCAAGGGGAGTTCTCGCTAATCACAGTCACCTGTCACCTGTGCTTCATGGTCAGCCTATACCCGTCACTCACACAGACCACATGGGAGTGATGTGGAGGTCACCCATAGCACACCTGCTTTTACCAACAGTGATAAAAGGCACCAAAATGGTCTTCTTGATGCTTTTATTCATGAGCCCTAATTTTTTTTTATCATTTATGACTGTTGATGGCACAGAAAATGCATGCTGAAAGTATTTTAATAATTCAACTGGTTTCTACTTCATAGGATGGAACCGATCATTGCAGGTGACTAAGATGGAATAAAATGTGTGGCAGGAATCTGCTGAGTGCTAGGTGGAGAGGTGAACTAGGGATGTGGATGCAAAAGCGTGGTCAATGGACCATGATGGAATCCATCTATGAACCCCACCCTCAAGAAGGACTGGATTAGACAACATGTACTGGACCCATTATAGATAATAAGTTTCCAAGCAGAAGAGTCTAATCCTACATTGAAAATTCACAGACAGCAGATACTGGATTCCATCCTAATGGAACAGTCTCTGAAGAAGCCACTGGGCTCACTGTACTAGGGGGACATGGGGCCAGGGACGAGACAGCGATTCAACTCTGCCAGGTACCTGGTATTCCTTGACCTGACTCCTCCTGTGCGTCAGCCACAGAGCACACACTTGATGAATGCAGATACAGATTGAGAACATAAGACTAGTAGAAATATTAATGGCACATTCTTGAGAAAATGGCTGAAAGAAAAAACATGGTTATGAACAAAAAAGCAGGAAATTAATTTGTCAGCACATAGATTCATTAGGAGGAGTGGTAATTGAAGGTGTGAGATAAGGAAAGGCCATACTTTGAAACAACAGTAGTTTGTCATTAAAATTAGTAATACTTATTTTTATGTGTTTGAATGACAGGTTTTAAACATGTTTTCTGAGAGAGACTGGAGACAGAGGATAGAGAAATCAGTGTACCTGGTAGTTATTAAAAAAGGCATTCCCTTTAGAGAGCTGGAATGACATTTAAAATCATAAATGTAACATGAAAAGATATTTAATTCAAGCATACATACTTTAGTTGAACAACGCAGCAAAATAACCTCCTTAATATAAGATTCCACTGTAGTGTAATACTTAACTGTTGATGAGCACTTTCAGAAATAAAGCGAATAAAACAACCTTTTTTAAAGTATTTTATTATACCACCGTGAGATATACAAATAAAAAGATATACAATTAAAAAGTTCATGTTTGGGTTTTGGTCATACAGTGTTTCAGCACCCGTCCCTCCACCAGTGCCCATCTCCCACCACCAACATCCCCGGTTCCCTCCCCCCTTCCCCAGCCCACCTCCATGGGAGGTTCTTTATTTCTTTCCCTTTCTTTCTCTTTCTCTTTTCCTTCCCTTCCAGACTATGGATTACAGAACATACATTAAAAGGTTGTCATGTGTATCCTTTTGCCTCTATTTAATGCTCAGTTCTAGGTTGGCATTAGTACCCTCGACAATTATTAGCACCCTGTTCCATTTTCTGTCTTACCTAACCTCTGACTCCCACATGTTTGTGACAAGACCTCCTTTCCACCTTTGACAAGACCTCCTGATATATGTTTCACTTGACCTTGGATATTGGTATCATAATATGTACATATATATTTATGCCATGCAAATAAATGCAGTCATTCTGTGTCTGTCTCTCTCCTTCTGGCTAATTTCGCTCAACATAATCTTCTCCATGTCCATCCATTTATAGGCAAATTTTATAACTTCATTTTTCCTAACAGCTGCATAGTATTCCATTGTGTAGATGTACCAAAGCTTCTTTATCCAGTCTTCGATTTTCGGGCACTCTGGTTGCTTCCGATTCTAGATATTGTGAATAATGCTGCTATGAACATAAAAGTAGGGATGGTGTTTCCGCTGGCGTATTTTTGGTTTCCCAGAGTAGATTCCCAGGAGTGGTATGGCTGGGTCAAATGGGAGTTCAAGTTCTAGTCTTTGGAGGAAAGTCCATATTGTTTTCCAGAAAGGCTGTACCAGCCGGCATTCCCACCAACAATGGATGAGTGTCCCCTTTTCCCCACATCCACGCCAGCACTTGTTGTTCTTGCTCTTTTGAATATGTGCCAGTCTCTGGGGTGTAAAGCGGTATCTCATTGTTGTTTTGATTTGCATCTCTCTGATGATTAGTGATGATGAGCATTTTTTCATATGTTTTTGGCCATTCAATTTCTTCCCTTGCTGAAGTTTCTGTTCATTTCTTGTCCCCATTTTTTGATGGGGTTGTTTGTTTTCTTCTTGTAAAGTTCTACCAGTGTCTGATATATCCTGGATATTAACCCCTTTCAGATGGGTATTGGGTGAATATTCTTTCCCACTCTGTGGACTGCTTTTGTATTTTAGTCACTGTTTCTTTTGAGGTGCAGAAGATTTTTAGTTTCATGTAGTTCCATATGTTTATCCTTTCTTCTAGTTGCTTTGTTAGTGATGTTTCACCTTTGAAGATGCCTTTAACTTCAATGTCGTGGAGGATTTTTCCTATATTTTCTTCAGTGTACTTTATGGATTCAAGTCTGATATTGAGATCTTTAATCCATTTTGATCTGATTTTTGTGCATGGTGTTAGACACAGGTCCAAATTCATTTTTTACATGTCGCTGCCCAGTTTTCCCAACACCACTTGTTGAAGAGGCTTTCCCTTACTCCATTTTAGACTCATTGCACCTTTATCAAGGAATAAAACAACCTTATTCAAACAGAATGGGTGCAGAAGAAGTGAAATCTACGTGGATGGACACGTTAGTATATGGATGGACACGTCAGTATTCTGGACTTGCTACATTTGGGCACAAACACCAAGTTTATGCTCAATAAATAGAGGATTCTGCATCGTTAATGGGAATCAGGAAAGTTAGCTTTGACTGGCATAGCAGAATTAATGATTGGAGCTAGTGTTCAATTTTATAAACCATACAAAGGAAATCAAACTTGCAAAAGTCTTTGAGCTAAAAAAATATTAGGTAAATTGCCTTGTTAATAAATCAAATTTATTGTCTATCAGTTAAGACTAAATTAGAAGTCATGCAATCAAAAATCGTGTTACTGCTGACAAAGTTTGACCTAGCCTTGGTTTTAGGAGGTCCACTGTCCAACCTTCCCAAACCAAGGATGTGGTGAAGCCAGAGACTGTGATACTGGGGCTGGGGGGGCGGGGCGGGGTGAGTTGGCCTGGACCCCTGGAGTTCTGGAACTGTCACATGAGATAGACTTAGTGAGGGTCTGCTGTGAGTCCTGTGGGGTGTCCATGCTGACCCACGGGGCCAAGCTGAGCCTGGGGCAGTGCTGGGCTATGAACTAGGCCAGACTCAATGGGGCTGAGGAGAAGATGCCCCTTGACTACCGTCATCCCCATTTGCCATCAACCTGCATATTGCCACCAGGTTTGTCAACTCAAACAGCACAACTCTTCCACTCAGATCACAGTCATGAGTACAGGGAAGTGCCTAAGAAGTACAAACTACTTGTTACCAATAACATTGAACAACCAAATCTGCTGGGTCACACAGAAAGCCTGAGAAGGGTTTGGAAGTGTGCTAAGTCCTTTTAGAATTGTCTATGGTCTCTGGTTCTGTTCTCCCCAGACAGCACTGCTGCTGCCTCAGGCAGAGGAGGGAGGAGGGCCTGGGGGCTCCACCTTTCCCTTTCAGAACATTAGGAGGATCCTGGGGTGGCAGAGACCCTACTGCAGAGGGGGTTGCTCTGGGTATGCTGGGCAGAGATCTGACAAGCTAAAGTTGTGTGTCTGTTTTCTGTAGAAAATGTAGCTGAGATGTTTGAGAAAGTGTCATATATATCACTTTTTGTCACTGTTGAATTTTCCATTTCTCTATGTTAGAAAGTTGGCAAAGTAACTGATGGTGAATTTACTGAAAACAATTGAAAATTAGAAGATAACAATGGTGATAAAGAAAATCACTGCAAATCATATGAAATGGCAATTATGAAATGACAATAAGGCAGGTCTTAAGATTACCTAACTAGAGTCAAATTGAATATAAATTGATCTTTTTCTATCTTTAATATAGTATATTTAGCAGTCCTTTATAAGGGTAAAATAGAGAAATGAGTTTTTTTTTTTTTTTTTGCTTTTTTGGGTCACACCCGCGATGCTCAGGGGTTACTCCTGGCTCTGCACTCAGGAATCACTCCTGGCGGTGCTTGGGGGGACCATATGGGGTGCCGGGATCGAACCCAGGCCGGCTGAGGCCGGCGCGTGCAAGGCAAGCGCCCTACCCGCTGGGCTATCGCTCCCGGCCCCGAAATGAGTATTTTTGATATTATACTTACAATGGTAGAGTTAAGAAGATTCCAGTGCTTAACACTTTGGAGATTTTCTAACTCAAATTACTTAGACATCAGATATTAAAGAATACAGATGTTGAATGTGGTTTCAGAATTACCAGACCTGGGTCGCTGGAGATGGAGTGGGTGTCCAACTCTCTCCTTCTCATCTCTGCTCCTTACTCCATCCTGATGTCAGAATCGCTTTATAGTGAATATCACTGAAATAAGGCAGCTCAATTTTCTCTCTTCCCACTGCAGGAGGGAGGTGTACCAGGAGCTGTTATTGATTGGCTGCCATTCCTTGACCAGACCCCATTATCCAAAGAGGTGACTGAAATTCATGTATTCTCAGAAGAGAGAAGTGAAGTGGGTGGATATTGGGGGTAGAGAAACAAAAGAACCTTGGGGGTATGGAAGGCAGAAGATGAGGGTCTGTGTGCCCATAGAATCTCTGTTTCTCTTTCTGTATTTTTGCTTTTTGGGGTCACATCTGGAGATAGTCAGGGGTTACTCTGGCTCTTGTTGCTTGTATCACTTGTCTTCCCATTTTTCACCGATTTGCTCGAGAATGCATCAGTAATATCTCCATATATCCTGTCACATGCTAGTGTAGACCAAGGGTACCTGTTCACTCCAGGAACAAGAAAAGCCTCAGACCATTCCTTCAGGTAATGGGAATGAGGTCTATAATTGTTACTGTTTTTTGGCATATCAAATACAACATGGGTAGTTTGCCAGGCTCTGCTGCACAGGTGGTATACTCTCCCCATGAAATTAAGACATATTATTTTATACCAACCCCCGCTCTCCGGTGTTTGCCATAAGAGATCATCTCAGAAGAAGAGACTATCCTTGGCATAATCCTTTGTTTAGATCTATAATAGTGTGAGGCACCACCCTTCTACACTCTTCTACTATCTACAAGCTGTTTAGGGTTCTTTGTTGACAAGACCTTCCCTGAAGTTACAATTACTTTGGTGTATATAAGGGGCTGACTTGAGTTACTCTCCCCTTTTTGGTAGGTCTCTCTCTTGGGCGAGATCCTCAGTCAGTATCTACAGAATAAAGAGCTTGAAATGAGGAAAGCAGGAAAAGTTTGTTTTACTGAGATTATTGTTACTAATTTTCAATCAGATTCAAGCTTTATAGCAGTTATTCCGCATCTCTGAGACTCATGCATCTTATGGTCTCAAAATTGTTTTCTGGCCACACCTGGCGATCCTTTTGGGTGGACTCCAAACCCAAACAGAATTCCTTTTTGTCGTGCTCAGAGAACCATATGGTATGCTGGAATTGAACCCCAGTCAGCTGTGTTTATTTCTGATGTTATGGGGAAACTTTTTGTAGTATGGCTTTGGGTTAGTAGTGATAAAAAAGTCTAAGTACAACTTATTCTCTATAAGACAGCTATTCTAAACTGTTGAAGAATCAAAGAGATAGTATAGAGGTTCATTTGCTTGCCTCAAATGAAGCTTACTCAATTTTATCCCTGAACTACTGCATGTATATATGGTCACCAAATATGGACAGAAGTGATTCCTGAGCAAAAATACCTGTAGTAATCCCCAGCTGCCACAGTCTTTCAAAGTCACCTCTGTCTGGAGTAAGGTAGAGAATTTCCGAAGATGGCTTATATTGCAAAAGGGAGATACTTTTCTCCGGAGTTAGGGGGCATAATGAACTGTGGCCAGATGTTATTCCCGCTCTCTGCTTTGGAGTGAATATATGTGTCAGAAATAAAACAGGGGGCCGGAGCGATAGTCCAGCGGGTAGGGCATTTGCCTTGCATGTGGCTGGCCTGTGCAGGCCCGGGTTCGATCCCCAGCATCCCATATGGTTCCCTGGGCACTGCCAGGAGTGATTTCTGAGTGCAGAGCCAGGAGTAACCCTGAGCATTGCTGGGTGTGACCCAAAAAGCAAAATAAATAAATAAATAAATAAATAAATAAATAAATAAATAAATAAAATAGGGTTTTGTCCCGTATATACAGTATCTCTTTACAGTATCTGTTTCCCTAAAGTGAAGTAAATACTTTTTGACAATGTAAATATAGCACAAAAGAGAATGATTCAGAGAAAAGAATGTTTCATGGAACAACAGCAGTTGTACAGTAGGTAGGTGTTTCTTGTTCAGGTGGACAACTTAGATATGATCACCAGCACCATATGTCCACTTGAGCCCCACCAAGAGTGATCTATAAGCAGATAACTAGAAGTAAGTACTGAGCACCACCAGAAGTTGCCCAATATGTGCAAAAATTTTATAATCAATTTTCCTGAAATATGTTTATACACAGCCAGGATCATCGACACCCACCCTGCAGCAGTTTTTTCCAATCCGGCCCAGGTATGCTGAACCAGAGACTCACAGACATGGGGCAGAACTGC
This sequence comes from Cryptotis parvus, assembly GCA_021461705.1. Lineage (NCBI taxonomy): Eukaryota > Metazoa > Chordata > Mammalia > Eulipotyphla > Soricidae > Cryptotis > Cryptotis parvus. The sequence continues at coordinate 209,011 of JAJIBD010024276.1, read as the reverse complement.
CACTTGCTCTCCTTGTGCCCAGCCACTCACGAGGTGCCGGAAGGGATGGCAGGATCTAGCCCCTGGCCCGCCACCCCAGCAGAGCCTCGCAACAAGCCAGGCGACCTCCCCCCCACTCCATGAAGGCTGCCATCTTCCAATCCGGACTTCCCCCTCGTCAGAACTCCACCCAGCAGATGAGCCTATCACAGCCCGGATCATTGACACCGACCCTGTAGCAGTTTTTTTTCAATCAAGCCCAGAAATGCTGATCCAGAGACTCACAGACATGGGGCAGAGCTGCTACTTGCTCTCCCTGTGCCCAACTGCTCACGAGGCACCGGGAGGGATGGCGGGATCTAGCCCTGGCCCGCCACCCCAGCAGAGCCTTGCAACAAGCCAGATGACCTCCCCCACTCCATGAGGGCCACCATCTTCCACATCACGAACTTCCCCCTCGTCAGAACTCCACCTAGCAGGCGAGCCTATCACAGCTTGGCTTGGTTCATCAATAAATTCTGTATTTAGAGGTGACTACTAGAGTATCCTGCACAGCAAGCCTGGCAAGCTGCCCATGTCATATTTGATATGCCAAATACCAGTAACAATTATATTAGGTCATTCCCATGACCTAATATAATGGTTTGATGCTCTTTATGTTCCTGGAGCAGGCAGATGCCCTTGGGCTCTACTAGCATGAGACAGGACATATGGAGATATTACTGGTGCCTGCTCGAGCAAATAGATGATGAATGGGAAGATAGTGATGTTTATACAATCTGGCAAATAATCAATGGCCACATCCCAGCTCACTTTCTTCAGTGAAATCTGCATTTGCGCAAACCTAGAAATTAGATGAGGAATGCCTTCAGCAGGGTGGGAAAATGGCTCAGTTGAATGCTTGTCTTGCATGTGTGAAGGCTGGGGTTCAATGCCAGGAACCACAAAAATAATAATAAATGTTTTAAATAACTCACTGAAAAATCTTAATTTAGCCTACTGACTCGCTTCATTTTATTTCATCTGTATTTATGTCTTTCCAAGTGTTAGGTATTTTGGAAATGTCATTGAATTAAAAAGCCAACCCAACTTAAGCTTTTTCAATGTTATTTTTCCTCTGACATTCTCCATTGTATGTCTATTTAGAAACAATCCCTGTTATTTCTCAGCGTCACTTTTTAACTATCTGGACTATGGCTTTTATGAATAGATGTATTAATTCATCTTGAGATTAAATAATAACTTTAGTACAAAAACATATTTTTCAGAATATAAATTTTATGTAGAGAGCTTAAGTAAATACTTATGAAAACATGATTTTTTAAAGTATTTTATTATACCACCATGAGATATACAATTACAAAGATATACAATTACAAAGTTCATATTTGGGTTTGGTCATACAGTGTTCCAGCACCATTCTTCCACCAGTGCCCATCTCCCACCACCAATGTCCCCGGTTCCCTCCTCCCTCCCCCAGCCCACCTCCATGGCATGTTCTTTATTTCTTTCCCTCTCTCTCTCTTTCTCTATGAAAACATGATTTAATTTTAAAATTTATTTTTAATTAAAGTTTTCAATCTAACCTATTTCTTATCAAAATAAAAACAAAATTATTTTCCAATCACTGTTTCTTTTCATTATTTTTTTGTTTTGGGTGCCAGGATTGAACTCAGAGCCTCTCACCAGAGGGCGTTCTCAATCACTGAGCTGAATCCTTGCCCTGTTAGTTTTCTATAGAGGATTAAAGTACCAAAGCTATTAATAAATTAGGATGTCACATAGAGAGGTCTTAATGAATTTGCTGCTTTCACAATGGTTTGTTGGACTAAGGAAGGCAGTAGCCCTGGGGTAGTACATAAGCCTCACATGTCTGAGGTTCCTGGGTTGGAACCCATTAGTTAAATTACGAGAATATGTCATAAGACAATTTTCTAGGGAGAAGCAGTATGGTGGGTTAAGGCTTGTCTTGCATTCAGTAGACTTGAATGCAATCCTCAGCACAACATATGGTCCCTGGAGCCCTGCCAGGAACAATCCATGAGTGCAGATCAGGAGTGAGCCCTGAGGCACCACCAGGTGTGGCCCAAGAAACAAAAATGGGGGGAGGGAGAGAGAGACAGACAGACAGACAGAGAGAGAGACAGAGACAGAGAGAGACAGAGAGAGAGACAGAGTGAGAGAGCAAGAGAGAGTGAGAGAGAGCTTTCTAACATAATTGAAGATAGGAGACATCACTTTAAAACTGGAGGAATTTAGGGTTTCCTGGAAATTACAATCTTTGAGCTTTCATCTCAGGAATGGGGATTTTTTTCACTTTTTGTTTGAAGAGAGAGTTACATAGGAAAAGCATATTAAGCTATAGCTTGATAAAGCTATGTTTTTTTAAAGCGTCTTCCTAATGAAACAGCCTGTCTTTCATAACTCTCAGTATTGAAGTTGGTGGAGTTATTGGAGGTGCTTGATTAAACTACGTTTCCCAGTTCCAGGCCTCATGCAGTGAGTCTGAATCTCCACAGTCAGGTGTAGACTGAGGCTGTAATCAAACACTTGTCAACCTAGCCACCCTAGCCCCAGGTGTGCCCACGATACACCTACCGTGATGTGCTCAGAAAACACCTATGTACAGTTTTCTCTTTAAGTTTCAATTTGCATATACAATTTTAGTGTGCAGTGAAGTGACAGTGTGCATGTCTTATTTCTTACCCTTCTCCTCCAACCCTGTTTTTGAAAGCCTCATTCATGCGGTTGTTTACTCTCCAATTCATTGCTCCTGGCTTCTTGAGAGCTGTGCCCCCGTGAATGTGAGCACATTTCACTTGAAACAGACACTAAATCACCCCCAGCAACTCACAAATACAAACAATGCTGTGATAAATATCCCCATATCTGTTCCTTTATGGGCCTTTGAAAGTTCCTGCAGACTATTCTCATTATTTAAGTCCTTTGGTAATAAAACAGAAGTGTACTAAGTGCTTTCAGGTTGCATTTCGAAAAAGACTGGAGACAAGCCCACTGCATTAGCACTCCAGGGTGCTCCCGACACTCGGCGCCTGTCCCTGTGCAGCATAGGGTCTGTGGGAGCAGTGGGACATCTCCAATCTTATTTCTTAATAAGTCGAGAAAATAGTCAAAGATTCACTCTCCTAATATATCCCTCTCTTTAGAGAGGTCAAGGCACCTCTTTCATCAATCAGAGACAACATGCATTGGCCACCAGGTCCAGGATTTGGGAACAGCAGCCAGGATAACCCGCTGGGTGGGGCAGAGGACTGCAGTCTCTAGGGCTGAGAGACAGCTGAGAAGGGGAGTACATGCCATGAATATATAAGAACCTGGCTTCAAGTCCTGGCATCACCTTAAACATACATGAAAAAATAAAAGTCTAGCTGGAGAGAGAACTGAGCCTGTAAAGTACTTCTCTTACATGCAGCTGACCTGGTTTAGATTCCCAGCACCCACACAGTCCTCTGAGTATCACCAAGAGTAATTCCTGAGTACAGAGCCAGGAGTAACCCTTCAGTATCACCAGTGTGATCCAAGCAAAAATAAAAAGCAAAAAATTAAAGTGTCTTTAATAGAATTCTTCTATCAACAGAGAAATGAGCAGAGAACAATTCCCATCAGAAAATACATATCCCCAGATCCAGGCATATATTTGCATCCATCCCTACCTCTGCACATATACCTATAACTGCACCTATACCTGCATTGCAATGTCCACATATCCACATCACAATATCTCACGTTTGTGCCTCTGTTTACCCTTGCATATCCCTACATCTATGCATGGACCGATTTTTCTTTGATGACCCTGGATTCTCCCACTAAATCACTATACACATAGGTACTGGTTGGCCTTTGGGGGAAAAACTGAGCAGCTCCTGCCCATTAACAGGGTCCTCCCTGCCCTGAGCATGCTATTCCACATGCCTTTGTGTAACACTGGGAATCCACAGAAGGACTAAAAGTCAATTCTTTCTTGGGTGTGTGTGTGTGGAGGGGGATCTGAGGCCCTACTTGGCAGTGCCGGGGGTTACTCCCTGTTCTGTACATGGGACTTGCTCTGGGCAGTGCTTATGGGACTCATGCAGTTCTGAGAAGGACCTCGAGCCACTGGTATACAAAGTTTGTGCCCAGCCTACTCAGCTATGCTCTGGATATAGAAACAGACTCTTCTGTTCCCATTTCATATTTTTTCCACTATCGCCTTACAACCATGAGCAGTTCAGCAGATAACTTCAGCAGCACAGGTAAGAGCTATAATAGTTTATGGCCAATAATTCATAGAAATGTCAACATTTAAACAACCCTGTACATGATCAAATGAAAGAAATATTAAAGAAATACAGGTTTCAATCCATTTGGCCAGAGAGAAAGAGTAGAGGACTTAAAACACTTGCCTTGCACCTGGTTGACCTGGATTTGATGTCCAGCATCCCAGATTGTTTCCTGAGCTCTGCCAGGAGTGATTCCCTGAGCACAGAGCAGGAGTAAGCACACCTTGAGCATTGCTGGGTGTGCCCCCAACAACACACACACACAAAAGGGCAAATCCATGGAGAGCAAAGACCCATATTTAAACACATTCAGAGAGATGTTAAAGCCCAAATAATACTGATCAGCTATGAGAAAAGATGAAATCTTGCTTCTGCTGGAAGCTGGGTCAGAATATCTATCAGGAAGAGAAGAAATGCTGATGGTCTTACTCATCTATGGCACACAGAGAAACAGAGCAAGGACATGCACGATGCCCAGTGGAAGCAAAGCCTAAACTCCAACAACAGACATTTTCAGGTGGGCTTGCCTGAATGGGTCCCGTGCACAGTGGGGTTGGGACTCTGGTGCTTTGGTGCTGAGTGTGGAGTGCTCAGACTATACCTTGAAAGCATGTAAGAATTTATGTGTTTGATACCTTATGAATAAATTTAAGAATATTCTCAATAATTTTATTTTACGAGTCAGGAAGTGGGGTAATGCTAAGTGAGAGCTAGTCATGGAGCTCTCAGGGGATCTTGCCCCAAGCTGGTTGGCTGGGGGTGTGGTCAGCTGAAGGTCTCACTGACTGACCTCTAGCTGGCTCACAGACAGAGGTGGCATGGTACTGGCTTTCTCCGTGTGCTCTCCATAGGCTTCTGACTACTCGTGGCCCAGCAGAGAGCTATCTTGAACTCGACCAGGAACTCTTCCATACTTGATTGACCCCAAGCCAGAGCACCCTAGAGAAATGGACAGAATTTGTAGAACATCACCTGTCCTGATGCCTAGCCTGACTGGGGAAGACTGGTTAAAATATTCCCCATAGGCGCTTCTCCATTTCTCTGAGAGGTTGGTCCAACCATGAAGACTTCGGTCATCACATCTACTGTCTCTGGTCTCTCTCTCTCTCACTTTCTCTCTCTTTCTCTCTCTCTGTGATTTGAAACTTGAATTTATTGAGACTATTGATAAGTCTCAGAGGTCCCTGAAATTACCTTCCTTATTTCCAGTCTCTCCGTCTTTCTGCTAGTTTCTGTTATTATGTCTTCAAGGTCAATGATGTTTTCTATTTACTTTTTTTTTGTTCCCCTCACTGGTCATTTTTGCTGATTTATCCTTACTGACTTTGATGGTGTCCTGTGCACATCATCCCAACCTCACATCCTTCATCTTTCACAAAGTGTTTTATTCCACCATACTTAGATCTTCAATGACTCCATCAGTCCAGTTCTAGTGCAAGGTGAACTCATCTCTGGGACTTCTGCTTTTTGCCATCCATTTATTCCTTTGTTAAATTCATGCACTTCTTTAAGGTTGTGAGCATATTTTAATAATTACTTTAGCATGAAGTTCCTGGTTAGTACCAATGGTGGCTTACACACGTGTGACTAAATTAGCAGAAATTTACAGACAACATATCAAGCCTCCACATTGTTGAAGAAATCTTATGCTAATCTAAATATCTCATCACTCCTGAATTTCTTGTTGCTGACTTTTAACTTGGTTATGGGTCAAATGTTCCTCATTTCTAACAGGTTTAACAAATGTTTATGGAAGCTCCACAAAGCATTATCTACAGCTGAAGTCTAGTTTTTTAATGTTTCCTATGATGACTTTCATGAGTCTTTGTTGTAGAATAAGGTTCATTTATTTTTTGGATCAACTTGCTTTATGAGGGTGGACTCATGTTTTGGGAACTGCCTAAATCACAAAGACACCCTAGTGGTATTGCCACTGAATGTTCATGGTGTTTATGTGAATTTGCCACACTGACTGGTAGGAAAGTAAATGCCTCAAAGCCTGTTGGAGGTTATTCAGCATTAAGCTTACTTCCTGATCACTCCTGCTCAGCCCTGTGAGTGCCATCTATTAATGCCTGCCTTGGTATTTACCAACCGAGTCAAACCCAGTGTTCCCAGATTCCTGGAAATCTTTATACATTTCTTTCCCTCCATTACTCCACCCCACAGATGTCAGCTGCTACAGCCTCCTAGAATGGAATCACATCTCCTTAATACAGCACAATATCCACATTTACCACTAAATTTCTGGGCATCAGGTGCAAATTTCTGTTGAAGTAGAATGATTCAATGCCTACCTCTGGGACCAAACAATCAGAAATAGTAACAGAACAGTAAGAGTGAATTAACACCAGCCACTGGACAGTTATATCATTTTCATCTACAAAGTTATTGCTAAATTGCTTATGATAAACCTTTTACCTTTCATTACATGAAACTTAGAAAAAAGCAATATTTCTTAAATTAAACTCATACATGTAAACAAGAAAATTTTTGTCCAAATAGCAATATATTATATAAAGTTTATTTTACAAGTCTTTCTAAGTAATATAACTAATGTTTTGACTCATTAGTGAGACATAAATATTAGACTGAAAACAGATGACTGCAGTCTTCCATTATTGAGAGTATTACAAGTATGTTTATTGATTTCTCTACTGCAAAAGATTACTAGGTACTTTGTCTTTTAAACCTCATTAAGCCAGGATAAAAAATTAAAGTGGACAGTGTTAATCTTTCATAATATATTACTTCATGCCAAATACATTTCCAAGACAAAGAATCAAAGATGGCCAGAATCAAGTGAGTGTGTAGAGAAAGGAGAAGGATATGAAAGGAGAAGCCTCTGGCTAGGTAATAGGATGCTGCAGACTATGGTCAGAGACTCCTGGGCAGGCTTTTTAGTGCTTACAACCTGGTGACACTGGCTACCAACAGTCGGATTCCTGACGTGGGCAGAGAGATGGTGTATAGGGCTGAGTTCAGCCTTTGGATACTGGAGGTCGAGTTTGATCTCTGGCACCACCTGGTTCCCTGAATACATTAGGAGTTTCCCCAGTTCTATGTCTGGGAGTAGTCCCAGAACACGACTGGGTGTAGCCCAGAGAATACACAAATGGAAAAACAAATATATAAACAATTCACTTATTTAACTACTCAAAGCCTCAGCTTCTTTATCTAAAATGGAAATAACAGTATTTCAACACTGTGTGAAGATTTTACATATTTATATATAAAACAGTTTTATATATATGAATATATAATATTTATATAAATATATGTATAATGTTTATATATAAATATATTTAAGATATATAAATATATACAGAAAATATATACATATATAAATGTAGGATAATAAGAATTAATTCTGAAATTAATTCTGAAAGTAGTGAGCTGATTTTGGAAACATTTCTATTGTATGGAGCTGGAGAGATGGTATAGTGGGTAAGGCTTTATCTTGGATGTAGCCAACCCAGGTGTGATTCCCAGAACCTTATGTGTGTTCCTGAACAATGCCAGGAGTGATCCCTGAACTCAGCTGTGATTGGCCCAACCCCTTTCCACAAAACAAAAAAGAAAAAAAAGAAATTGAAAATATTTCTATGCAGACTAGAGATGGAGAGAAACAGAAAAGTCTCATGTCAAGAACAAACTTTCAATCCTTGTGAGCAAAGGAGCAGCTAGGTTTCCTGTTCACATGAGACTATCTTACTTTTGGTAATAAACTCTTAAATTCAGAAGGAAAGTTTTGCGATGTTGTTTTTTTTTCTCTTAAGAACATAAACATGAGGTTTCGAATATGTTTTATTGTAAAGTGGAACCATATTCTACTAACGAATGTGTTCATGTCTTCATTTTCAGATACAGGCTCTGGTGTCTTCACTCAAATCTAACTAAGTTCTCTGTGCAAGGACTCAAGGAGTCACTTTCTCAGACTTGCCCAGTGTCTCTCCTGAACTGTAACTCCGGAAGAGCAGGTTGGCTTCTTCACTGATAGCTACTTATGTTATCCAAAAACACTAACACAGAGCGGAATTTTCAAGTTCTTTTAAATGAACAAAGAGAAGTGGAAGGGTGTTCTGTACAATCAAAGATGGGGTTATTATTGGGAATAGTCTTAAATTTTAAAAATCCATTTCTTAAGAGTAACTTGAAAAGAATTTCACTTATCCCTGACTGGTACTTATAAAGAGTAAATTTTAGAACCCTGTCTTCTTCCTTTACTCCAAATTCTTAACTTTTGTGTAATGAAATCATTTAAAATAATTTAAGTGCTGATACATGAAGCTAGTGTTTTATGGAAAAATCTCATAAAATTATGCATCAATCTATCTGTCTGAATCTCTGCCATTCTTCACCCTTGAGTTTATATTCTCTCAAAAATGCCTATTTCTTGGAACATCTGTGGAGAGGATGTTTATTTCACAAGGGCAATCAATGATATTGCAAAGAATAATGAAGTGGAAAAGAAAGAATCTTTAATTATGTTGGCCTATCAGGGCCTCTAAATGGAGGAGATAATGGGTATTGGTAAATTTTTGTATCTTCAGATGTTTTAAATTAGATCAGGAAGTTAATTTAATATTTTTAATTGAGAGTGATTTTAAATGCATTCAAATGATAACTTTTTAAATTACCTGTCAATATAGAAACATACCTACATAAACACCTGTGTGAAGTCACAGGAAAAAGAGCTTATTCCCAAACAACCGGGTCATTCTGAGCTTGCCAGATAAGACAGACTCTCACGAGTGGGTGTTATCTCGGAGTTTTCAGAGTTTTGTGACTGGAGGAGATCTATCTCCCTTATTTGTGGGGCACTCCAGATGTGCCAACATACTGCATCTTCTGTGCTATCTCCCTGTCACATTCCTCATTTGCCTGATGTCAATAATGCAGTTTGTGAAGAAGAGGGTTAGATAAAAAACACCAGGTTGCAAGTCCAAACTCCCATTTCACTTCCAAGTTAGGTATTTTTCAGTTTCTGATGCCGTGACCTCGGGAATATTTTGTTTCCTAGACAACCTGTTTTAATAGATTAAAATGAACTTGGAGACTAATTTTAGAAAGAGTTCACGTGGAGTTTTGAAAGGAGAGACAGTGAGCGAATATCAACTTAAGGTTAAGAGCCAGAGTGCTGGTTTCAACTCTGAGTGTTTTCAAATTCGGTTATTTCTCTAGTTCCAAACCACTTAAGTTTACAAGAAAATCAGGCTTTATTAATATTATAATTTAGTGTGTATGTGAAGATATTTGGTATATGCCATTAGATGCATTTCAACTAGTCTAACTTCATAGTGAATCAAGTTGCATTTTCTGAATCCTATTATCTCCCTCAGAGAGACTAAGGGAAATCATTTACATTAGATGATAGAAGCAGTAGCTGAAAGAGACAAGTCCAAAATTAATCATAATTGCCATGTTATAAATGGCAGAATATATAAGTAACAACCTGAAATCCAGAATAATACAGGGCATGGGCCATTTCTGACTTTAAGTATTTGTAGTTAGGTTGAAGAAGACCTGTGGGGGAAATGCCTTGGCAATGAATGAGCTTGGGGTGTAATAAAAGCAATACATGGTCTGAGGAAAAAAAGATGCTGCCTGCAAGCCCTACAGGCAGCCAGATAGGCCAGCAGGAGGGACCTCTCAGGAGAGAAGAAAAGTGCAGTAACTAAGGCCCAGGAAGAGTGAGAGAAGACCAGGAAGGGTCAAAGTCCTGCTCCTTTAACAAGCTCTGGGAACATCTGAGGCGCCCATTCTGGGCTGCATGAACACACAGGCCTCCACACTCCGACCTCCACATCCCAGCTTCCCACACCCTGGCCTCCACACCCCGGACTCCACAGTCCAGTCTCCCACACACTGACCTCCACACCCTGACCTGTACACCCTGGCCTCCACACCCTGGCTTCTCACACCCCAGCCTCTACATTTCAGACTCCACACCCTGGCCTCCCATACCCCAACCTTCCACAGAGCAGATCTGTGTGGGAACATAATAGCCCTATAAAGAGCCTGGGCAGAAGTTGGGGCTGATTTTCTTTTCTATTTTTTCTTTCCTGCAATTCCAGGCTCCAACATGTATTCCATGGTTCCCCCACCCCAAATCAAATGATGGGTATTAATTTCCACACTGGTGGATCAAGGGGGCCTCAGTGCAGTCTGAGTACGCCCCAATAGAGATGGTGGCATGGCATTGCCCACCCCTCACTGGCATCGGTGGTGGTATCTCTGCCTCTACCATGATCAGTCAGAGGGAAGCATTGGCAGTAACTGAGGTGGGAAGAGGAAGGCAAGAGATGCTGCTCTTGGCAGGCCACCACCTCACGTTTACTTGCTCAAGTAAGCACCTTCAATCACTTCCTTCCTCCACCTTTTAGGAAGGCTCTGGGGCCAGACCCAGCGGTGTTGGGAGCCACTCTTGCCAGTGCTCTGGAGACTACCATGTGTCAGGGACCCACACCTTTGCCTCTCATATGAGAAGCATGTGCTCTTGCTAGCTCTTTCTCTGCCCTTCTGCCTGGAGAGCATGTGTGTGCCGCTGAGCTATTTCTCCACCTAGTCCCTCTCCTTTGAATAAAATTTCTGTATATCACCAGTTTTCTTGTTGTGAAGTTCATTCTGGCAAGAATCTACCACACACCTGGGGCAAATGGATGTCAGGCAAGATTTGCATCCCCACCAGGAGGCACCTGTGCGGAATCTTCCCCATGGTGACCACCAAGGGACAATTCACATGCCAGGGCAGCTGGGCAGTCAGGGGGCAGCAGTCAGCCCCCCATTGTTCCAGCTGGTCCTAGGCCCCCTGACTCCACAGGCTGCCACATCAGTAAGCAGGCAATGGATGTTGCCGAAATTTCAAAGCGCCACTTTCCTCAGGAGTGCAGGGGGCAACAGCAGCTCTGTTTTATTCCTGTATTTAACACAAAACCTAGTTCAACCTAGTTTCTGAGTCTGCTCAGGGTCCCTGTGTAATTCTGGTCCTTTTGTTAATTGGCTGGACAGACTTAGAAAAGATAGATCAAAGCCTGCCAGCACATGAATGAAATGGTAGGACTCTGAAATGTGCCTGCCAGGTCCAGGCCACAATTTCATCCTGCCTTGCTGGGCGCGTGTCGATGATCCCCAGCAAAGCTGGTCACCACTGTGGCACCCAGAGCCAACATCTATTTACAGCATCACAAACAGACAGAAGCCGCTGCTTCAGGCCCTGCGGCCGCTTCTCTTCTACTCCCCAGTGCTGGCTTGGGTCTTCCTCTGTCACTATATGCACAGTTGGCGGCAGCTTCTTCCTTGCCCACCTTTTCTTTCTCTTGGAATAAAGGGCAGAGAAGAATAAGTTGCAAAGCTAAAAATAACGGAAGCTAACGGGGACACCTTATCAGGTCTCAGAAAAATAGAGCAGGTGTGGAGAACAAGTTTCCTAAAGGATATGTCCACCTAAGTTATGCCCCCCCGCAGCAGACTGGACTCATTTATTGTATTTTCTTTGCCACAGACTCTTGCAAAGGAGCTAGGTACTAATAATATCCCCATCTTAGTTCATTATGAGAAAGGACATCGGTCACATGGCATGTACCTCCTTGATTAGGACTTGCTTTGATACAGGAAGCTAAGATATAAGACTTTCATTGCACATAGCCTGATGCAATCAGGTGGATTATTTGGGGAGGACATTCCACGTTAGCTCTGCAAACACCTACCAGCCAGCCCTGCTCCAACCAGTGACCCTTTCTCACCCAGAGAAATAGCTTCTTCCGTAGTAATGGGCTGGCACATATATGTGTTGGAAGCTCCCACTGGTCTCTGTAGCACAGAGGGGAAGCACTTCCTCTCTGCTGGCAACCGTGGTGGCCACCATCAGGTGACGCCTTCAGACCATATGCTGCTCTGTGGCAGACCTGGCTGTGGTGGGTGATGCCCTAAAGGTTGTAAGGGTTTCCCAGTGTCTGCTGACTCTGCCCTGTTCCTGGAATTTTAGACAAATTCGCATTCGTTCAATCAATGTTAAAAGTGGAGATGTTAAAATGTCACTCCGTTCACATATGTAAGTTTTTTTTTTCTGGAAAAAAGGGAGGGGATATGGGTTTGTAACTATTTCATCTTCAAAGTGCTATCCTTTGTGGGTTTTTAAAAAGTCAAGTCTTTTTGGTAAATAATGTACTTTTTCATGCTTAAGCTTAATTCCCCAACCCCAAATTCTTTAAACTGTGATTCCTAATACACATTTCCTAGTCAGTTGGAGATGTCAACGCTGCCAGACTAAGGAAGAAATACAATAACTATAATAGCTCTAATTCTGTATAAACACGGTTGCAAAAGCTTGCACCCTTTTTAGAAGCCGGGAAGCAGCATGTTCCCAATCTGGCGATGTCAATCACGGTGTGTGTAAATTGCTATTTTACTTAGCTTTACGAAAACTAATGAAGGAAAATAGGATTTTTCAGTCATTTCTGAATTGACAGAAAATAAACAAAGTGCAAAATTCAGCTGAAATTTCCTGTGGAATATTAAGACAGAAATCTCCTCATTTACAAGGATATTGTCAAATAAAGCAGCGATCTTCTCTCTTACTGTCAATTAGAGCTGTATCAAAATGGAGCGTGGAACCAACTTTTTTGCTTTTAAAGTGTTACACACAGTCAAGACTTAAAGAAGCATTATTACGGTTTAATTAATCATGAACCTCTCACCTTGGTAGTATCTTTTTTTAAGTATTTTATTATATCACCGTGAGATATACAAATTAAAAGATATACAATTAAAAAGTTCATGTTTGGGTTTTTGGTCATACAGTGTTTCAGCACCCGTCCCTCCACCAGTGCCCATCTCCCACCACCAACATCCCCGGTTCCCTCCCCCTTCCCCAGCCCTGCTCCATGGCAGGTTCTTTATTTCTTTCCCTTTCTCTCACCTTGGTAGTATCTTAATAGTTCAGGTACAGAATTTGAAATTATAGGTAGGTCTCGGAGTTTCTGTGTGTGCATAGAGCTTGAGAACACTCAGGTACTGCATGGTGGGGTGATATTTCATGTAAGAATGCAATATTCAATTCGCAATGACCTTTACATTAGAAAAAATAATAAACATGGCTAACAACATTTGAAATACATATGACAAATATCATCAGCATATGGGCAAGAAAAAAGAGGCCTGGGAATAAAAAGTGGATGTGGAGACATAGCTCAGGAAGGCACTTGAGGCGGGAGGCCCTGGGTTTACTCCCATTAACTCCCTGCTATGTGATCTCTGCCATAGTACAATCAGTATGCAACTGCACACAATGCAACATCATAAAACAGGTGCTTGAGAGAGCCCAAAGAACTGGGTACAGGCCCTGCCTGAATGAAGCCAGGGCTTGACTCTCTGAAAACTGCTAGGACGGGTTCCTGCATACCACCTGATATGGCCCTAAAGTGCAAAATAATAACTAAAAAAATTAAAACATAACCAGGGTGGCGGTGGAGGAGTTAAGGTACATGCCCCACAAGTTGCAGGTCCAAACTCAAACCCTCACATCACCTTGTTCCTGAACACTGCTGCGTGTGACTTGTGGTCACCTAAGCACAGATGAGGTGATACAGGTGGTCCCCAGCCATGCAGCACCAAAGCACTGACCTGTCCAGCCTGGTAGCCCAAGACTGGCTGGAATAAAGGGACTTCCTGAACCCCCCAAGTTTCTGAGCAAACCGGAGATCAAATGCGAGCTATCAAGAGTCCAGTTCCTTGTCGCACATGCTGCTGTGTGAAGCTGTATTGCCATAGATGGTTTCTTGCCTGTATTTCCCTTCTCATCTGCCTCCCTTTCTCTGAGCTAGAACTGGAGGAAAGAGACTGGAGGAAAGAGATGTGTGCACTGCTGGTGCCAGAGAACAAAGCTTGGAAAAGTAAAGAACCCATGTGAGTGTTTAGAATTAAAGGTTTGGGGATTTTATGAGATAGCCACTGGCCGATGTCAAAGTGAGAGCCCAAGGATGGGGTGCAGCTATCCTCTGCAGTGCCAGAGACCACCAGTGCTGTGCTGGGGACCTCCAGGGCATGGCCCACTTGTGGATAACATTGTCTTAAAGTCTGTACACGTTTCTGGCAGATATCATTAACTATGATAGACTTCTTTTCATTTTTATGGATAACAAGAAAGGTTTCATTATTTTTTCAGAGCTTTGGGGCTGTCCTGAGGAAGAAGTTAAAACCAGACTGGTTAGCAGATCTCTCCCTCCTTCCCTTCCTCCCTTTCTCATTAGACATTGGTTTCATAGCATTTTGGCAAGTTAGACAGGAGAAATTTATATCTGAAGTAGTGAGGGAGAGAGAGAAAATATTTGTCTTTTGGTAGCATCCTTGTGAGCAAATCCTGCATTTATGCACCACTTCAAGGGCTGAGGTAGAAGCATCCCACTATGGGGACACAGGGCTTGCCAGGCAGGTGAGTATTTCACACAGAGAATGTGCTAGAAGGCTGTGGGCAGATTTACCGGAGGACTTCATGGGGGCTGGAATAAAGGCTCAGGGGCTTTACCCCCAGCACTGTCAAGCTCAAAGGAAGACTTGTAACTAAGAGGAAAGCCTTTTTAAGAGTTCACTTCTGCCCAAAATTTTATTCCACAATATTAAGAATCTGAAAGTTCAAGCCATTTATTTTGAGAAATAGAAGACATAGGGCATGAAGCTGAAAATTCTGACAGACCAGATCCATCAGCCCCTGGTAAATTGGCTTGTGTAATATGTCAGGAACATTTTCATTTTTATTACTAGATCAGTGGAGCCAAATTTGGCATTTGGGATGTCAGCATCAAATTTTAAAGGATGCAGGTGCACACCAAAGTTTTACTGAAATATGGGTTTGAGTCGCTCAACCCATATTTCAGTTATAAGACTAAGACTTTCAACTCAAACTACCATTTCTGAAAAACTTAAAATAATATTTTATTAGAAAGAAATATATACTTTACTGTGAGTAGGAACAACTTATCAAGATATAGGGAAATAACCATAAGTTTCCCTTGGAACACTAGAGTGAATAATTTTGTTCAAATCACCAACTATTTTACCCAATTGTTTATTTTTATTTATTTTGTTTAATCCTTAACATTTCTTTCCTGGAAGTGCAATACATTACAAACACTTTTATTTCCTTTGTACATAGAAAATTTCTTTCCTTCATATGTAGAACAAAGAATACTCACGAAAAGAGAAGTGTCAGGTGAAATATAACTATCATGCCAGAGGACTCATAACATGCAACACTGCAACAGACTTCTGGGTAACTGTAACTCTAGAATATGCATAGCGATCTATAGCAATGTTACACATCTAATACACACACAATGGTAAAATGTAATAATATATAATAATCTAATTCAACATCAAGAGAAATCAGATTTGCATGATAGGTGTCCCAGTGAGAAGGAAAAGAGATGATTTATCCTGAAAATAATGGTGATAATACTTTCTAATCTGGAAAAGGAGAAGATAATCCAGGTACCTGAAGCCCAGGAAATTACGAATAGGACCTATTCTAAGGTCTACCCCAGACACATAATCACAGGGCAACAACTGAAGACTGGAGAGGGCCTTAAAAGCAACAGAGGAAGCAGCTGGCAGATATGGAGCCCCTGAAAGCTGCCAGCAGGTTATTGACAGACACCTGATTTATCTGAGGGAGGGTTCCCAAGCAGTACTCAGGTGGTCCAGAGGTGCGCCACGCTCCCGAGATTTTGGCCACCTGGGCTTAAGAGTATGATGGTGCTCGAGCTCTTCAGTGTCAGGGACTGCCTGGCTACTGCTCAGAGCCTCAGGAACTGAACCTGGTGAAGCTCACAGGACTATATAGTGCTCAGGATGGAACCTGGGAAAGGTGCATGCCAGGCACGTACAGTAACTGTTGTACTATCCAACAGTCACTTTAGTGGTCAAAGAGTGAAACACGGGCTGAAAAAAGGCTGGAAAGGAAAAGTTTTCAACCAAGAATTCTTTACCCAGCAAGGTGAACATTACAAAGAGGAATAGGATGAATAGTTGTCCCAGTAAGCCAAAGTTAACAAAGATCATCAATACTAAGCCAGGATAGCAAGAGATATTAAAGGAACTAGATTATTTTAACAGAAATAAATAGCACTAACATGAAAAGAGCACATGAAAAGAACACATGGAAAGAGGGAATTACATAGCATAGTAATTTTGAAAAGCAAGCATAAAGGTGAAAAGATGATAGTGTGAAATTAACTAGTTACAAGTCTAAATCACACATAATGTGAAATGAGATATCAAAATGTAATGTGAGAGGTTCAGGGACGCTGTCTCATTTGCCAAGGCATCGAAAATCAGATGGGCTGGACATGTAATGCGATTTTTAGATGACTGCTGTACTAGAGCCATTACCAACTGGATCCCACGGGATGTCAAAAGATCACATGGCCGCCCACCAACAAGATGGTCAGAGTTCTTCATCAAGACCCTGAATGAATGGTTTGAGGCTCTTCATATTCCTGAAGCAACCGGATGCCATTGGCCTACACTGGCACGTGATAGGGTCAAATTAAAATGTTACTGGCCCCCACTCGAGAAAATCCATGAATAATGGGATTTCAAGGATCAGGTGATCAAAACGTGTGAGGATAGGGAGTAAAGAACTGTAAAGTTTTGAAATGTGCTCGAAGTGAAAGGGTTTTCAATCCCAGACAGAATGTGGTGCATCAGGCTGTTCTAAGTGAGTAAGTCTGAAACAAAAATGAACTATATTCCACAAAGAACTGTCTCCAGGAGGAAGCTTACCAAGGTTGGGTGGTGGGACATTGATGGGGGAAGTGAGTACTCTGGTGGTGCTTGTGGTGCTGGCATGTTCATATGCAGGAAACCTTATCATTAACAGTATTGAAAAATGTTGTGGCTAAAATAAAAATTTAAAAATCTGTAGCATCTTACTTGTGAGACCTAGGTCTTCATATATACATGTGTTCCAGAACCGAACTATATCCTAGGGTCATCTTGCAGATATTTTAAATCTTAATTTGTTCAAAGCAATATACAGATGGGTTTTCTTATGTAAAACCATGTTATACTCTGATCAATTAAACTTGATCATAACATTTTACAAACAACCACATGCCTTCATGCATAAATGCATGATTGCTTACAAATAAAACAGAGAGGGGGTATTTGGATAATTTTCTTATCTTCTTTAATAATATTGATCTATAATGACTAATTTTTTGTGAGTCACTACACTCTATGAAGGTTCAAAGTTATATTGGTCTCTTAAAATTTTTAGAAAACATAAATAAATTTTAAATATTGGAAGTAACTATACACCCGGCAGAGCAGATACCAGCTTTCCCCTTTGAACGCCCTGCATTCCATGGACCACGAGAGCAACTTCCGACCTGAGTCCACCATCCCGATAGAGCCTCAAAAGAACCCAGAGGGAACCTCCACACCTTGCTGGCAGTGATCTTCACCATCCATACTCAGCAGCTCGTAAAATCTCCACCCCAGAGATTAAGCCAGTCTTTAGCCCGGCTTGTCAGAAGCCCAGTCTACAAGGACCCACCCTTCAGAGACCCGCCCTTCAGAGGAGAGTATTTCAAGCCCAGGAATACTTGAACCACAGACGCAGATACACCAGGAAGAGCAGATACCAGCCCTCCCCCATTTACGCGGCTGCGGTGCAGCCTCACGATTTACCTCCAAACTACCATGAATATTCTACCCACCCCTCTGAGAGAGCTTCACAAGCTACTGAGTGTATAGCGCCTGCATGGCAGAGCCTGGCAAGCTGTCTGATGCGTATTCAATATGCCAAAACAGTAACAAAAATATTTATTTTCCTGACCCTGAAAGAGCCCTTAATACGGCTGCAGTAAGAAAGGCGAAAAAGCAGTGCCTGATTGTTACAGGACACTTAAAAGCCTAGGCCTCTGCATCTTTCCTGGATTGCCTCCTGCAGGTCACTTCATAGATAGAGGGGTAGTCTGAATGTGGCAGTCTCAATAGACCATGTATTCTGTACTGGCTGGTATAAATATTCCCTCATGCTACCACAATCATCGTGAGACTAGCTAGATATTACCAGCATATTTGCCTGGCCACGCTGGATCTCTAAGTAATTAGACCAGAGAGAAATGCTGTTTGCCTCCAAGCAAGCAAGCATGGCTCCCTGATAACTCAAAGGCAACTAAAATACAAAACTACAGTGAAGTAGACAAGACACTTGTGAAGGCTTGGAGAAATATTTAAGTGGCATTAGTATTAGTCTTTGGTAGAGAGACATGCCATCTCAGAAACCCCCTTCTCTACCCTATAAAGGCAATTCCAGGCAGATCTTGGCTTAAGATATTAGGTGAGGTGCTGGGAGAAATCACCTGAGGGCATTTGATCCTTCCTGCCAGGGGAAGTTACATTTAGCTTATAGCTTCTCCCAGCTCTGCTAGGAGGCTTTTAATTAGCTCTGGGTCCTTGTAAACAACCAGATGGTCTCCTGAAGTTGCTACATTCTATAGAGCTATTTTCCTGTTTTCATCTCTAGATAGCCCAGCCCAAAATGGGCTGGGCTGGGGAGTTTGGGCGGATTTCTAGCTATAAAATAACTGCAAGAAGAAAGAAGCTCTCTTTTTTCCCCCTTTAGCCATTTCGGCTTCCCTTGGTGTTTTGCTTCTCTGTCCTCTCCATTCTCTGTTGGGCCTCAACACGTGGTGGCAGCCATCTTGGCCTACACCTGGCTGGGGCCTAGCTGGGAACCCAGAGTCCGGAGGTTTTTCCTGCTCTTGGATTGTATATTGGATCCTGTGATAGTAAAGCCCTTTTTAAAACTGTATTGGATTCATGAGTCTTCATCTATTCCCTGCTGGCTTCGGAGGTAGAAGGGAACTCGCTTCCCGACACTGTTGGGGACACCGGCAGCGCCCCGACACCTGATAAAATTTTACTGCCAACCTAGGCTGCCAAAACAAAAAGGACTAAAATGACTGTACTTTCAATGCACGTACGCTGGAATTGGAAGCATATATCGAGGATCTGATGGTGTAAGCACAAAAGATCAAGTACAACATCATTGGTCTGACTGAGACGAGGAGGCGTCAGTCGCATCACACTGTATTTGATTACAGAGAAGAATTATTCCTTGGAACATGCGACAAAAGAGGCATTGGTGGCATTGTTGTCCTTGTCAACAGGAACATGGCCGTCAACATTGATTCGTTTGAATGCCTAACAAATCGGATAGGACGATTACACTTGAAGAGATGTGGCCCACTGCCAGCAATTTCTATCATCGTTGTCTACGCACCAACATCCACATACAAGGAAGATTAAATTGAGAAATTCTACATAGAACTGGCGGAGTTCTATAAAAATGATCACACCTTCTACAAGATCATAGTCGGTGATTTTAATACCAAGATAGGACTGAGAAGATTGACTGAAGAACTCCACATCGGGACCCATGGCCTAGACTGGAAGAAACAGGGTGAGAGACTATCTCAGTTCATCATGTCCACCAAGACCATTCATGGGAACTCACAGTTCCAGAAGGCTGAAGCGAAATGTTGGACATGGGAATCTCCTGGTGGACAGTTCCACAATGAAATTAACCACATCATCTTCAATCAACGGTTTTGCCTGACCGAAGTCGCTGTCATCCCAAAATTCCAAACAGGATCGGACCACCGTCTACCTCGTGCAAAATTCTCCTTCACACAGTGGGGAGAAAAGGCTGAAAAGTTTAAGAAGAGAACTCCCAGAATGACTGCCAACTGGGAAGTCTTTAGCAGCATTGCGGCAACATGGGAAGATACCATCACTGACGACATTGATGAAGAATACAACCAACTGGTTCAGCACCTCCACAATTGTGCAAAGAATGCCGAGAGAAGGACACAAAAGGACACCTATCTTCAAAAACTCTTGAGCTCATTTGCCAACATGGCAAGGCGTGAACCTCAGGCCACCAAATGCTAAAGCCCAAGCTTGCAAAGCGGTGCAGAGAAGTGATAAAGGAAGATCTCAAAGAGAGAAGAGCAGAAATACTGGAAGATGTAGCAGAAGCTGGGAAAAGCATTCGCACCACCCGCCTGTCCTTCACCAACTATAAGACCAGATGACTGTCCTCCGACGTCTTGATGGATCTATCACATCTTCCAGAAAGGCAATGGAGAAGATTATCCATGACTTCTACTCAGATCTCTTTGATAGCCACGTCCACCTGCTCACATACCAAATTCCACAGGATGGATATGTCATTACCAATGTTCTCCCTTCTGAAATCTGACATGCCATTTCGTCGGTAAAAAAGGGAACAGCACCCGGCCCAGACAAAGTCAGACCAGAACACCTGAAGAATCTGCCATCAGTATTCATCAATACACTAGCTCGGCTCTTCACACGCTACCTGTCTGAATGCAAGGTGCTCTCCCAATGGGAAAATTAGCAGGACCGTTCTACTGTTCAAGTAGGGAGACATTCACGACATTGGCAACTATTGCCCCATCTGTCTGTTGTCCGTCACCTACAAGCTGTTAACTCAAGTCATCCTGAACAGGATTGGCAGAACACTAGATAAAGGACAACCATGCAAGCAAGCTGGCTTCCGGAAAGGATTCAGCACAATAAACCATATCTAATTGGTAACCAAGCTCATTGAGGTTTGTAGGGAGTACAAGATGCCGCTCTGTTTCACCTTCATTTTTCTAAAGAAAGCCTTTGATTCTGTGGAGACTGAAGCAATCATCGAAGCCTTAGCCAAACAGGGCGTTCAAACCCAATACATCAAGAACCTTCATGAGCTGTATTATGGATTCACCACCAGGATCTCACCATTCTACAAGGGAAGTCATCATTGATGTCAAAAGAAGGGTTCGAGAGAGTGATACCATTTCACCAAAACTCTTCAGCGCCACCCTTGAGAACATCATGCAACAATTAGAATGGGAAGGAATAGGAGTGAAGATAGATGGTCGGCAACTATGCCACCTCCACTTTGCCACTGATATCATTCTAATAACACCAAGCATTAGCCAAGCAGCACAAATGCTGGCTGACTTTGACCGAGAATGTGGAAAGATAGGTCTACAGCTGAATCTAAACAAAACAATGATCATGAAAAATGAACTAGTCCAGAGGTCCCATTCACTCTCAATGGAACAGACATCTCTGAATGCAGCAGTTATGTGTACATAGCTCAAGAAGTCAACATAATGAACGACCTAAAATCTGAGCTGCGTGGAGGAAGAGAGCAGCATGGAATGCCTTCAAAGGCATTGAAGAAATAGGTAAAAGGACAAAGAACCTCTCTTCGGATCCACCATTCTCCTTGCATTAACATAAGCCTCAGAGACCTGGGCCCTATGAAAGCAGGATGAGAATGCTATTCGGGTCTCCCAGAGAGGAATCGAAAGAGCTATGGTTGGAATATCATGCCTCACTCAAGTGAGAGAAGGAATCGGAGCTCCGATCTCCATCGCTATTCCAGAATAAGGGACACTGTCTCGTTTGCCAAGGCATCGAAAATCAGATGGGCTGGACATGTAATGTGATTTGGTGATGACCACTGGACTAGAGCCGTTACCAAACTGATCCCACGGGATGTCAAATGATCACGTGGCCGCCCACCTACAGGATGGTCAGACTTCTTTGTCAAGACCCTGAAGGAACCGTTTGAGGCTCTTCATATTCCTGAATCAACCAGATGCCATTGGGCTACATTGGCACGTGATAGGTTCCAATGGAAATGTTTCTGGTGCCCGCTCAAGCAAATTGATGAATAATGGGATTCAAGTGATCAAGTGATCAAGTGAAGTAACTTGACTATTTCATGGAGATTTTTATGTCAAACCATGTTGTTCTGGCTGTTCTTCAGTTTAATATCTTCAGTTTACTCTCAACTACCAGAGTCTGAGTAACAGGACATCCCTAAAATCCACTCTTGACTTTTTTGGTCATACTCAGAAGTGCTGAGGGCTTCCCCTCCATCTCTGTTCTAGGGTCTTACTCCTGCTAGAGCTCAGGGGACCATATTTAGTGCTGGGAATCAAACCTGGTTGAGTCACATGCAGGGAAAATATCTTTTCTGCTGTTCTCTCTGGCCCAGAGACCACTCTGAAATTCTCTGCTGCTTCCCTTCCCCAAACTAATTACTTTTAGGCAGTTGGTTTCAGTGCCCTTCTGTATACCCCCTGACCATTTCTAATCAGCTCTTAATCTCCATGGATTCATCTGGTTAGCACATTTCATATAGTGAAACCAAACAATATGATGCCTTTGGGTATTGTCTTCCTTCATTCAGCATTTTCTAGGCTCCTCATGGATCACCCGGCAATACTTTGTTTTTGTGGCAAAGTATTAGTCCCTAAGCTATTTTGTTAATTTATTCTATTCATTAGCCGATAGACCTTTGGATAGACCATGTGGGGACCAGTATTGGTAATGTTCCCATAAACATGTGCATGCATTTTTGCACAAATGCATGTGTTCAGTTTTTCACCTAGCAATGGGGTTGCTGAGTCTTATACAGATTCTACATCTAGATTCTGGGAGGTGACAGTGTTCTCAGAGCATCTGCACTGCACCAGCTGTTATGGAAACAGCAATGGCAAGGTTCTTCTCATCCCTGCCAGAATGTTTTAATTACAGCACGTCCCCCTGTTCCCAGTGGGGGGAATGTGGGACCTAATCATAGTTTTGAACTATATTCACCTAATGACTTAATGATTGCAAACAATCTTTTAAAATTTTCCTGAGGTTTTTTTGGTCATTTGTATACCTTCTTTGGAGCACAGTCAATTTAAAAATCACTTTCCCACTTTGATTAACAAATTGGATTCTTTATAATCTCATTGCTTCTATGCATCTGAATATTCTTCATGCCTTTGGCTATTAGGCCCTCATCAGACAGTTGATGTGCAATTGTTTTCACCAATTACATGTGTTTCCATTCTCTGGTTGACAGTATTCTTTCATGCACAAAGCTTTTAGCTTCATTGAGGTTGAATTTATCTATTGATTTGATCATAACTGAAAAAGAAACATTGCCTTTAAAAGTCTTGAGATTTGCCTTTCCAGGTAAGTTATACAGCAATAGCTCTCATATATGCCTTTAATCCATTTTTTAGTTTATTTCTGTATATCTTAGAAGGAATGAATTCAAATGTCATCCTTTGCATGTGGATATACAGTCATTTTGGCATCATTTCTTGAAAGCACTTTTCTTTCCATGCTGGAAGATTTTGGCATCCTTGTCAAAAATAAGCTTTTGGGGGGTTATAGGTGATATTATATTCGATTGAACAATATGTTCATTGCTATGTGAGAAATACACTGAATTATTTACTACCCTTTTTCATTGCTTTGAAATTTGGAAGTAAAAAATTTCTAGCTTTGTTCTTTCTCACAGTTGTTTTGTACCCTGTTACCCCCCAATGCCACGTCGATTCATAATCAACTGCTCTTCAAAAGCAAAGGCTTTATAGGATATTTACAGAGATTTATTGAATTGGGGACATAAGTTAGGGGATCTGCCATTGCAATAGATCTCTAAACCTATGCCCTCAATATGTTTCCCCATTTATTATTTCTCTTCGATGATTCAATTGTTCACACTTTTTATATGCAATACCTTAAGTGAAATTAACAATAAGCCTAATAGAAAACTTCTAAATCCTTTCAAGATGTGACCTCTCAGCCTGTTATTTGCAAACATCTCCCCTTTACAATGTGCTCACTTCAGTTTATGAGAAATGGAATTTATAACAAATTCTCTTAACCTATCCAATTGAGATACTCCAGTTTTTAAAGATGGGGTAAGGAAGAAGGTATAACATGTAACAAGAAATGTCTATGATACTGTTTCAGCACTTGCTTCATTCAAAAGTTGACCCTGGTACCATAGAGTAATTATTCCCTGGTCCCATGACCTTATCTTGTGCAGTCAGAGTAGGGGGATGCTAAAATCTCCTAATGAATAACAAAGTCCCTCACTCCACTGCCTCCACTAAAGCAGGGTTTTCTCTGGGTATAAAGTCAGTTACACATTGAACAGTTGCAACACAACCTCATCTCAGCAACAGGACTCCCCCCTGTCAGTCCCCATTGCATACTCTGTCTTAATTCTTATTCTTGGCAGAACCCTGAGTTACTCATCAGTGGTATCCAAAAAAGCTCATCATGCAAGAATTGTAATCAGAGCAAACATTTGTAGTGTTTTCCAAGTGTCTGCACCTATTCCCTCTATTGCTACACAGGAAAAATGCTTATGCTTAAATTATAACTGAACTAAAAAGGAGAAAATTTCAGTTAACCTCTTTAATCATGGCTCTTACTTTCAAATGCCAGAGGTATGATTTTAAGACTTATGACTGGCTCTGCATTTGTACTTTACCCTGAATTGCCCCCTGAGAAACTCAAAGATAGGATATGCTTATTAGCTTTGTTGTTGCCTTGTCTGGCTTTAGAAGGTAAGTTTATGATAATTATGTAAGAATTTCTGTGTGGAAGGGGATAAATTTTTCTCACCAATACAACGTTTTCAATTTTATCACTTACTAGTCTACTTTTCTTAAAAAAAATCTTTCTCGCTTGCATACATTTCTCTCCCAAAGGAATACAATCACAAAATAGTTTTATCTATTTATAGGATACTTATAACTACACCAACCTTCAACATGACATGCTAAATAGAAAATATAATGAATCATGTGTTCTAAAATTCTATGTATTTCATTATCTATTACATAACGAGCACTTCAATGTTTGTGAAGTTTCTGGGCATTTAAAGTTATTTTGCATATTAAATTAACAGTAAAGACTAATGAAAAATTTTACTGATCAGACCCAGTTTTATGTTTATTATATCTTTGATTAAATTCAAATAAAAATTCAAATCCATTTTTGCAAAGACACTGTCCTTTGAAAAAAGTAATCGACAGGATCAATAGAATGATGAAGCAAACCATCTTGTTACCAAAACTATTGAATGAGGATACCCAGAATGGAGCGCTGACAGGGCTGAGAAGGTGCCTGGAAGGTCGGCAAGGGTCTGCTTTTCTGTAGTGCCGTGCTATTTCCACCACAGAGAACATGGATGGACATCCTGCAGCAAAACCTGGGCACCGGGCAGCGTGGACTTCAGATGACATGTCTCCTTCCCTCCCCAAACTGCTTAAGCCCTCTTACTGTTGCTGAGTGTTTGTTTACTTTTAAAAGCTCTGCCAAGGCAAATGACATATCTTGCTAACAACGAAATACTTTCATATTAAATGGGATTGTTTTAAAAAATCCTCACTGTTAGTAACGTTTGTCATCATTTAGCTCTACGACAACAACAACAATTAATATAGCGGGCATTCTAGACATCTTTTTAAAGCCGTGCACTCAATAAGCACTCTATTATGCTGCATTTATTTTTCTCAATAGAAGTCACATTATCAGCACTTTCTACAAAATGTGTTTATGCAGTGAAAAAGCTTTAAATAAGATCAGCCTCTAGTGGAAGGCGAAGTTTCCTGTGGGTGCACAGTAAATGATATTTAAGGGTTGACTGGCAGGAAATTCCATTTAATCCAATCGACTTTTATTGAGAGCCTCAGCTCTTATAAATGCTAAGGGTATGAAAAAGATTGCCTCCAATCTAAAGAAGTTATGTTCTTTTGCTAGAGATCTACATTTTTATAACTGTAGAAAAGGCTGTTTGTTTTCTTTTCTAAATCATCACATATTAGTCAAGTTTATCATAGACTAAGTAATATGCAAGGGTCAGGAATATAAAACCCTGATCCTCTTGCTTTAAAAGCTCAAGATGAATTTCTAAATACATCAAACTTGGACTTGCTCTTTCAATAATGCCCATTTTGTGCAAAAGTATCCTAGTACCCTGTGTGTTTGTGGTGTGTGTGTGAGAGAGAGAGAGAGAGAGAAGAGAGAGAGAGATTCAGGAGGGAATTCATGATCAAATGCTAGTTATCCAAGAAGAGGACCAGATCTTAGATGGGGAGAGAAGGTGGATGGAAACATGAGCTTTGTTAGACTTTTCAAGCTGACATAAGAACACTCAGTGCTTGAAAGCAAATTTTACTACAAGAAGTGATAGTTTTATATCCAAGGAAGGATTCTACAGGACTTTGCATGTAATAACAATAGACTTGTTCATGTTCCTTTTTAAAATATCTAGATGAAAAGAAGCTTTAAATACCTGCACTGAAGCTCTATTCATAAGACATTTCCAGATTTGTAGAGAGTCTGTAGACTAAAACTCTGGGGGAAAATATGTGGATAAATAGGCTCCCTACGTCTGATGGAAGAGAATAATTTCAGTAAAAGAGAAAAAGTTAAGGAAATCAGTGAAATTTACAATAGCAAAAATGTACAATCACCCCCACAAAGCAAACCCATCTAACTAAACTCCCATTGCTTTGTTCTTCTTGGCCTTTGGAAACAGAAACAGAGTTTGGACATTGAAAAGAAGTCTGGGTATGAGGTATTCAAGATCCGGTTCCAGGGGCTATAGTTCTGCCTGTGTCCATGCAAACTCCTAATGGTCACTATGTGTCAGCTCAGGCACCAGAAAAGAAATAAGCAAGAATTGGTATGTCCTAGAATGCATAAGCTCTCTCCCCAGCTTTGGGACATAGGAAGCTTCTCAACAGTGACTGGGGGAGGTTATTTTAAGAAGTTGCAACCATAGTAAATAATATTCTTTTTTGGGCTCAAAGGCTACAATATGAAAGGGACACTGAATATCATGTATTAAAATAACGCAGAACAGAATACATACAAACTGCCAGATTCCTCTGCCAATAACCTGTGTCAAAATTCTCTGTCCTTAAAATTCTCCATAGAAACTCCTGTACCTGTTTCTAAATGGGGATATTCTCAATTTTACTGAAAAGAGAAGTTTATGGACACCTATCTAGTACCCCAGATATCCTATCAAGTTTCTGCTCTTTGCAAATGGCTTTTCTAGCACCTTTTTTTATGCCATGATTGGGATGTGTGCTGTGTCTGCTCTGAAAGCTAACCTTGCTCTGTACCCAACTGTGTATGGTTTTGACACGATACATTAGAAGCATCGCCTCATGCTTGGATTTGATTCCTCTGTATAATAAGATCATGTGGGATGCTCTCTACTGCCTGCGGTGAAGAATGACCACAACAGGATTCTTTTTTAGAACACGCTTTACTGGAGCTCCTGAAGTTTGAGACTTAAAATAAAGGACCCCGACCCTCTGTGCAAGCTGCCTTTATACAGCGCTGGTCAGCTTGTCCATTTCCCATTGGCTGGCGCAAATGGTGCGGGTTGACATTTCCTCTTCCCATTGGCCGGGTGCAGGTTGTAATGCGAGCTCATACGAGCTCATACGAGCTATTGAAACATGCCCTAATTGGACAAAGCCGAAATCACACCACGCCAGGGGACCCCTGCGCATGCGCGGGGACACAGGACGGGAAGGCAACGTGGCAGTGGGCGGAGTCAGTAATGGCTAAAGAGGCTCCCGTGCTAGGCAAGATGACTTCTAGTACAAAATGGCGCCCAACAAGGTCATATGGCCTTTCTTCCTTTAATCTACTTACCCTACAACACTGATCTTCCCATGTTTTCTCTTATTATGATGAGTCCAGTTAGTCTAAGATTAAATCTACTTTGCTTCTTGAATATAGTAAATCAAGGCCTATACATTGTTTTATACTAATCCCTTTATCCTTTCTTTTACAGTTTGCAGCCATTATAATGAGGACCTTAATTATATTTTTAAATAAATTTAGTCCAATAACTATTTAAAAAAATTGTCTTTTAGAGAGGACAGAGAGATAGTCTAGTGGTTAACGACTTGACTTGCATGCAGTCAACCTGGGTTGACTGACACTCCATGTGTTCCCATAACCCCTGATAGGAGTGATCCTGAGAACTCCATGTGTTCCCATAACCCCTGATAGGAGTGATCCTGAGAAAAAACGCAGGAGAAAGTCTGCAGATCTGTGGAGACATAGTTCACGGTGACCTTGAGACAAAATTACTCAAAATAAATAAGAGGTTGAGCTCAAGACAAAATTACCAAAATAAATAAGGGATTATCACAAACTTAAAGCGGTGTCCAGGTTCCTTACCAAAAAAGGCAATAAATTCATTTAAATATTATTTGCTAAATATCCATGTCCTGAACTCACAAATATGGACATAGAGAGTGAAAAAAGACAGATCAAGAAACAAAGCCTAATGTTCTGTGAGAACATATTTGCACACAATATACATAACAATGGATTAATACCAAGATAAATACATCTTTGACAAAAACCCAACAATAATATTTAACCCTAACATAAAATGGGGAGAAGATGTAAACAGATACTTCTAAAAAGGAAACATACCAATGGCCAACAGACACTTGATAAAAAAACGTAAAAACCTCCTTATCACTTAATGTATGGGAAATGCAAATAAAAACAAGATGTCACCTCACACTGGGGAGAATCATCTTTCTCTTAAAAGTAAAAAACATAAATGCTGACACGATATAGAGGAAAAGGAAACTGTATCCACTGGGGGCTGGCTGTTGACTGGGTCAGCCTCTATGGTTGAACCTGTCAACAGTTATATGGATATTTCTCAAAAAATTAAATTGATCTGTGTCAGTACAGATATTAACATTTAAATGATCTGACTCAGTATAGAAAACTACCTGGTTTGGTATGAATATTTCTCACAAACAATAAAATGACAACTACCATATGGTTCAGCTATTGTTCTCTTCAATGGCTATGTCACGGACACAGCAACACTCACTTGAAATGGTATTTGCACACCTATATTGATTGCAGAACTCTTTACAATTGCCAGGATCCAGAACAACCAAGTACTCAACAACAAATTAGTGGATGAGAGAGATATCATTTATATACAAATAAATCTACTGAGCCATAAGAAAAGATAAAATCTCTCCTTCTGTTACAACAGGGGTAGAACAGCAAAGATGCCCTAGCTAAGTTAAGGGAGAGAGGGAAAGAGAAAGATTCCAGGTAACCTTATTCCTTTGTGGAATATACAGAAACAAAGCCAGGGAACTGACAATGGTCAATGACTCTATCATCAGAATAAACTGACATTAACCCATGTCACTGACATGAGGGTTCAGTGGACAGAAAGAATCCCAAGGTCTATGGTTGAGGGATATTAACACTAGGAATTCTACCTGTAAAATTGGTGTGGTAACAGTGCACGGATAAAACATACCAATGTTGTATGCACAGTCTTGTAAAGCATGTTACTGCAAGGTGAATAAAGAGAAGGGAATTCTGATGATCCTAGTGAAAAATAAACGTTTCAAGATACCTACAAATAAATGTTTGTAGGTATTTAGGAAAGATACTCACACTGCTAAACCTACATTTTGTGGCCCAGTATATTTTTTATTCTCAAAGAAAATTGCTTTTACATGTAGACATCAACACGTGAAATTAAGATCATTTTTAAAGCCCTAACTCTTTAAACTTAAAGTAATCATTTCCTCATAACTCACATCATAAGATGGATGCAAGTTAAGTGAGCTTATTTAAAATTCCAAGATCTCCTGTTTTTAGCTCATTTTATATGTCCAATTTGGCATTTCAGTCTTCCTATAATGTTTCAAGAACCAACAAAAGTAAAGTTGTTTGTTGAGGCTTCCAATAAAGATTCAACTCAGCATAGTGGTTTCCTTCCCAAAGAACAAGAACAGGATGGAAATTCATCTTAGCCAGCAGTGTGGGAGAAAGAAAAACAGATAAAATTTAAGCAGATTCCTGGTATCCACTTCTCAGTATGTCTCAGTGGGGGCAGAACTCTTCCACATTGCTTTCCATCTATTTGACTGAAGTCTGTCAAAAGCAACAACAAAAGGGCATCTCTTAATCCTCCCACAATTTAGTGGATGAATCCATCCATCCCGGTGGGCAGAGGATAAAGCTGGAACCTCAGATGTGCCTAGTAGGCTCTCTCATGGGACGATCTGAGAGACAGCTGGGAAAAAGCCTCAGGCTTGGAGAATGTTGTCTACCATAGAGCTACATCTGAAGCTTTTGTGGCAGGCAATTTGAAATCCAGGATTTCAAGAAGATAAAACCAAACTCAGGAGGTCACTCTGGGAGTCACTGCTGGCTGTGCAGAAAGATTGTTTGTTTTGTTATTCTGTAATAAAGCAATCATAGCTGTGTTTAATGAAAGAAAAAAACAGAGAATTTTCATTTGGAAAAAGCATCTGTCCTGACTGACATTAACTGCTCACTTATCAATTGAACTTGAGTAGAAAAAGCCATAAAATTAAAACTGATCTAAAATACCCACGGGAAGATCACATTTGACCTATGATTTTTTTTTTATAAAGTACACTCAGATTTAAGCACTCGCGAGAAGCATCCTCGAAGTGCAGTGAGGGCTGGAGTGAGGCTTGGATTATAGCTCTCCACATAATCACTCCATCAGTCCAGTGAAGTTGTACAGCATCTCAGACTTTATGCTTCTTTTTCTGTGCAACATATTAGTCATGACATATAATTTGTAGCATTGAGAGGATGAGAGATAATACATTCAATCCACTTAGCACAATGATAGATAAATGGTTAGTTAATAAATGGCAAATGCACGATTAGGCGAGTTTTATTAGGAGGCTACAGTTCATCCTGGTCCTTCGTTCTTTCAACAGCGACCTATTATATCTTGGCATTAACCAGACTTATAGGCAAGATCCTTGCTCTCAAGGGTAGCTATCAATTACAGTGTAGGATAATAATTGCCATGAAGAATTAAGGGGAAAGAAGGTATGAAGATTCATCAGAGAGGAGCAAACAAGTGGAAAGGAGCTTGGTTTACCTCCCAGTGACATACTTGATTTATGTCAAGTGTAGGTGATACTTGACTCATATGAATTTCATTGGTGGATATTTTTCAATAAGCAGTATTTTTTAACTGAATATTAATATATTAGAAGTGAGAATAAGGCAAATGCCTGGAAAACTTTTAAAGCATTTACAGTTGACATTAATAGGGATTAAAGTGCATCATTATTACAGATATTATTAACAGGTTTCCACCCAGATTCATTATCAGGCTATGGTTTTCTATTCTACAAATTAACTTTTCTCATAAAAACCAAACAATGTTCGGTTCTTATTCTTAAATTGATGCCCAAACCCTAAAGTCTTTTTTTTAAATATCTTCTACATTGAAGGCAGCAGATAACTAAGACAAGCCTAAGAGTAAACCATCATCACCTTCCTCTGAAATGTATCAGTCATGACTATCATCACCAACATATGCGGTCACTGGGGAGAAAGCTCAGTGTGCGCAAACAATGAAGCTGAGGCTCACATCGGGCTGAACTCTGCCTTGGCGACTCTCAGCGTGATGCTGAGCAGACTCCCTAATCTCTCTGTGTAAAACTCTTGCCCGCTTCTGCAAGGGAACCTTGATTTTTGGCCAGTTGAGAAGGAAAATGTGGGAAGCACTGGGCAGCCCTGACCTGTGTCTCGGAGCGCTGGCTTTTCCCTTGCTGCAAACTTTGCCATATTCTGCTCTTCCCTGAAACTCTGAGGTCTAGAGGAACATGTCCTACAAAAGGGAAACCAGAAGGCATACAGTGCCTGTCAATAGCCAAATGAGTCGATTTCCATATTTGTGGTTGAGTATTAGGAAGCTGACTTGTCCACATGTGTCCTCAGCAGATTTTCAACATGACTATTGTGATTTTATCCTACCTGATAAAGTTTTAACTGTTTTAACTTTCTTTTGTCTCGACCCTAAGCAAGAAAAATGTGGTTTTATTTGTGTGGTTTTATTTGCCCCTGAATCCCAATCAATTACCCAAAAGACCAAGTAAATTATAAAAATAACGTTTCAACTAAGTGGTTGTGCTTATACCTACATTTCTACATATAAATGTGGATGAGAAGGAAAAAGTTAGATAAGCAGATACATTTCATGTACAGTCGAAGAAGTGGATGCATGGAGATAGGATGACCTTTATCTTAATAAATACAACATTCGCCAGGGTGAGTTCCTGTCAAAATGCTCACAGAGTTGAACAAAAGTCCTTATTTTAGAGCGGAGACCACGTTGCTCGTTACCCATTAAGAAAGACCTTTTGGCCTTTCTGCATTTCCCTTCCACAAAACTAAAAGCAGACCAAGCATGGGTGACAGCACTTGGTAAAAGTGATTGTAGTGACATTTTAGATCTGTCAAGTCCTTCTGTAACTACTGCACCGTAGGTAGCCTAATGAGACACAGTGCATAGTAACACAGGAGAAAAAAAACCCTTTAGAACTCTTGTTACGGTCATTTGAAGGGGGTAATAACTCTGAAGGCCATCATTTCCTGCTGGGCAGTGGAATCTTTTTTGGTAGCTATTGAATTGCAGCAA
Organism: Cryptotis parvus; assembly: GCA_021461705.1. Taxonomy (NCBI): domain Eukaryota; kingdom Metazoa; phylum Chordata; class Mammalia; order Eulipotyphla; family Soricidae; genus Cryptotis; species Cryptotis parvus. Next base: position 176,371 of record JAJIBD010024276.1, on the reverse strand, counting down.
AATGTCTTGAAAGCAATTTCCTTTTGGTCACAAGCATGCAAAAATTCAGATATACTGGCGTACTGCTAACGATGGAGACAAATTTAGCATCTCTGAAGCTAGGACTCACATCCAGAGCAGCGTTGTCTGAAAATTCACAGATTTACTTTAAACACTTGCTTCGATCACTCAGAACTCCCATGTATTCAAAGTGTAATTTGCAATAAATGGACTTATGCTATCTAAGAATTATTTGGCGTTTTCATGCTATACACTTGCATTTTTCTGCCAAAATAATATAGCAACTGTTGATAATGGTATGGAAGCTTGAACATTGCCAATGGAAAGATGATTCCAAGAAGATTTACATCCAGAATACTTGAATATATAAAATTCAGAGTATGGAAGTGCTAGGAAAATAAAAATTATGTATGCCACCTTCAATAAGTATTTTGCATCTGTGTGTAATTGAATGATTTGGTTGTCTAGGGATTTTTGTAGGTTTTTTGAGTGTAGAGTTCTTATAAGTCTGGAATGAAAGAAAAATGTGAGGTATAAATAATTCATCTTATCTTATGGAAACAGAGTTTCCAACTACCTTTCTAAAATGAAGGATCTACACATTTATGTAAGATGCTATCCAGCTACTGGGGATTATGGTGAACAATATTTTCTACACCTTTGCAGCTACATTATAAGCAGTTTTATTTTGATATTTTATCAATTCCATAAGAGCATAATAATACATGTTATTAATTTTAACACATCTATATGAACTAAAGTAGACAGTATCTGAATTTTACTAATGAGAAGTTCATATTGAATTTCACAGCAGTTGTAAGAGAATGCTGTATAGACTGAGGAACAAGTAAACGAATTATGTCTACTTGAAAAAAGTAAGATACTGAGAAATGTCTGGTACTATTTCCCTTTTTAAAACATATTTTGGATTGTACAGTGCACTTCATGGTAGTTCTGGAGCTGATTTTCTGAAGACTCTGCACACTGTTCCCCACATGCCTGCCCCAGTGAGCTGAGAGTTTCCCTCTTCACATTCTCCCCAACACTTGTCACTTCTCATGTCTTTGAAAAGGCATTAGTTCAGGTGTCAGGGAGTCTCAAATGATTTTAATGGACATGTCCCTAATACTATGTGATGATGAACATCACTGTACCAATATTTACAGCAGCCAAATTTGAAAACAATATAAATGCTCTTTAGGGTGTGACTAGACAAAGAAGCCAAGGAACCTCTGCACAATGGAATAGTATTTACCAGTTTGTCTCTCTGTCTCTCCATCCATCTATCTATACTGAATTCTTGCCATATGCAGCAGCAACAGAAGATCTTAAGGGTATCTCATGCCAGGTAAGATAAATCAGAAAGCTGAAGACAAATGATGCATCTTCCCACTTATATAGGATATAAAGAACCAATAGAAAAAACAAAAACAAATTGACTTTAAAAAATAGACTAGTGGTTTTATGAAGGCAAGGGGGTTGTGTTTGAAGACAAATCAGATTAAAGAGGTCAGACATATAAAGGTAATATAAGGAGGCAGTCAATTACTTTATTAATTATAAAATAGTAAGTTAGTTAATTTTTACATATTTCATGATTTTAAGCAAACAACTTCATTTCAAGTTTTTGCCAACAAGCTCCAATACAATACTGAATAACCTGCAAATTCTGTTTATTTCAAAGTGTCAAGGGTTGAATTCATGACCTCATAACTGGATAGCATGTGTTCTTCTATTGAACTACAACCCCTATATTGTGGTGCATTAAAAAGCCTCTTGATTCCTTATAATATGCTGCTATCTCTTGAAATGCCTAAACATTTTTGTTTACATATCAAAAATTACACATTTAAAATTATGAATCTTCATTTAATATCTTCTTCCAGGAAAGATTAGTTCCTTCTCTTTTAGTGTGTGAGAAGTAAGAACACTATAATATAATATAGAAATTTATATTGCTATGTAGAAAGAAATCATGGGAAAGAATACTTTGATAATTTTAGTGACTTTATCAGTTCTTGGGAAAGGTAACTAGAAATCACAGAGTTATTCAACACAGCCTCAGAAAGCCTAACTGAAACAGGACAAAATGCCCAATGTTGGTACAGTGGGGACGTAAATGGAATTCTCATGTATTGGTTGGAGATGTATAAATTAAAACAGTCACTTTGGGAGACATTTTATAGTATTTACTAAAGATGAAAATATAAATCACCTAAGACGCATCTCCTTCACCACTGGTATATATAAAACAAAATATTGCACACATATTTTAAACCAGAGATATAAACAAATGTTTGCAGAAGCAAATCTGACAAAAGCCAAAACTTCAGCAAAATATTCACTAAGAATAGAATAAATGATGGCTCCGTGTTCAGAGTAAGGAACAGAGAGAGAGTTAGGCATAAGTACAGCAATAAGGAGGAGCTCCAGATGCGAGGAAAATCCATGAGAGAAACAAGAGCTGGTGCAGAAGATCATTCATTCAAAGCTTAAGAGCAAGAAACTTAACACCTGACATCACAATGAAGATCAGTGGTTATGCTCAGTTGGGGATGATGATTTTGAAAAGAAAGAAAAGAATAAAAATTATGGTTATATTTTCTTTCATAATCCTTGATACTTATAATTTTTATTATTTATAAACAACTATTTATGACATCTATATAGTAATTCACATATTATATTTTATTTAAATTAAAAAATAATGCCTTATTTTTGAAAAGCAATTTATCAGAAAATAGGTAAATACATTAATATAAGTCTTTAGCACTTTTGAGTGTGGCCTGAAAACAAAATTTTAAAAAATCCCCATGTATATGTATGTTTATATGTATCCAGATATTATATATGTATATGTCTACTTCTGATTTAAAATGACAGGAGAGTCATTATATCTGTGTTTGTGGAACATACGTTCTTATTTTGTTCTAACTACAGAAATAGCTTTATATAAATTCTATCACTGAAAAGTGAAATGTCTTGTATTGCATATGTCTCCAGCACTACAGCAATTCTATTATAGTAGAGGCCAGGGAGGTCAAATAATGAATGAACTCTGGCTAGGTTTATCCCACATGGACCCAGTGAGTTTTCATCAGAATTCCTCCTCCAACACTCTTCCTAGTAGCAGAATTGGAAGAGACATGTTCAGTCATTGCCAAGATCTCTACAGAAACTCAGAATCAGAATTCTAGGCTAGGAAAGGCCAAGGGATCCACCAGAATCTACAGATTCAACGTTACAGTAGGAGTGACTATCACTGCACAGACTGAAGAAGCTGTCACAAAACTCAGACATTGCAGAGATGAAAGGTGAGCTGTCTGCCTTCATTCACTTACTGTAGCTGAGGAGCACAACTCAGGGTGGCCAGTCATAAACTCAGGGGTTGAATTCCAAAGTCTCTACTTTGATTTGTGATTGTATTGCTGGGGAAACAATACCTCATGGGAACTCGGGCACCTCACATCTGCTCTTGATCTAGAAAATGTAATTCCTCTCTTGATACATATTTGTGGAAGATCATCAGAAGATTGCTTTTAGCAGGCAGGGCCAGAAAACCACCTTCACTATCCTACCTGAAGTTTATATTATGTCTCCAGCTCTGTCACAGTTAAATTCACAGTTTAGAGATGGTAATTCTGCACATGGAAATAGAGATCATTTGTTACTTGTATTACTTGTCTTCCTGATGTTCATCAATTTGTTCAAGCCAGTAACATCTCCATTTGTTTAGAATGAGGTCCATTATTGTTACTGTATTTGGCACATCAAACACATCACGGGTAGCTTGCTAGGCTCTGTTGTGGCTCTGGGTTCATCCCAGGGGACCTGGTCTTTTTCTATGTCAGACCATCAAACATCCAGGGTCCACGGACAGAGCCCTGGGTATAGAGAAGTCTGTCTCCTGTCTGCCACCTGCCGATGCAGCCAGGCACCACAACCACACATGCAAACCTCGGAGAAATAGAGATACTTAAAAAAAAATTTATAGTGAGCTTAAACAAATTCTCCCTTTGCTGCTGCCATTTTTGGTACAGTGATTGAGGGGCAAACGTGACTGTCACTTGATCACTTGATCACTTGACATCCCGTTGTTCATTGACTTCCTCGAGCAGGTGCCAGTAACATTTCCATTTGACCATATCATGTGCCAATGTAGCCCAAAGGCATCTGGTTGCTTCAGGAATACGAAGACCTCAAACTGTTCATTCAGGGTCTTGACAAAGAAGTCTGGCCATCTTGTTGGTGGGAGGCAACATGATCTTTTGAGTCCCATGGATCCAGTTGGTAACAGCTCTAGTCCAGCGGTCATCTCCAAATGGCATTACATGTCCAGCCCATCTGATTTTTTGATACCTTGGTAAACAAGAAAGCGCCCCTGACTCTGGAACATCGACGGAGGTCAGAACTCCAGATTCCTTGTCTGAATTGAGTGAGGCATGATATTCCAAGCATAGCTCTTTTGATTCCTCTTTGGGAGACCCAAATGGCATTCTCATCCCGCTTTCACAGGGCCCAGATCTCTAAGGCATATGTTAATGCAGGGAGAAAGGTAGAGTCAAGGACATGTTCCTGGAGTCGGAGGTTCTTTTGTCCTTTTAGCTATTTCTTTGAGGCTCTTTGAAGGCGTTGCATACTACTCTCTCCCTCCGGTGCAGCTCAGGTTTTAGGTCATTCATCATATTGAGTTCTCGACCTAGGTACACATAACTGCTGAATTCAGAGATGTTTGTTCTGTTGAGAGTGAATGGGGCCTCTGGAACTAGTTCATTTTTCATGAACATAGCTTTGTTGAGATTCAGCTGTAGACCTACCTTTCCACACTCTCGGTTGAAGTCAGCCAGCATTTGTGCCGCTTGGCTAATGTTTGGTGTTATTAGAACAATGTTATCAGCGAAGCAGAAGTGTTGTAGTTGTCGACCATCTATCTTCACTCCTATTCCTTCCCATTCTAATTGTTGCATGATGTTCTTGAGGGTGGTGCTGAAGAGTTTTGGTGAAATGGTATCACCCTGCCGAATACCTGTTTTGACATCAATGATCACTTCCTTGTAGAATGGTGATATCCTGGTGGTGAATTCGTAATACAGCTCCTGAAGGATCTTGATGTATTGGGTTTGAACGCACTGTTTGGCTAGGGCTTCAATGATCACTTTAGTCTCAACAGAATCAACGGCTTTCTTTAAATCAATGAACGTGAGACAAAGCAGCATCTGAACTCCCTACAAACCTCAGGGATCACTCCTGGAGGACTTGGAGGGCCATATAGAGTGCCAGTGGGATTGAATTTGGGTCACTGAATGCAAGTCAAGTGTCCTACCCACTGTACTATCTCTCCAAGGTGTGCTTTTATTTTTAATATGGGAGAGGGAGTCACTTTCTTTTCTTGATTTTAAAAATAAATTTTATGAATTTGTATATTATAATACAAACACTTATACTTAAGATTTTAGTGGAAATTAGAACTTTGATTCCTAGTAATTTGTTATTCTTTATTATCTCTCAGTAAAAGTTTTAGGTAAATTTTTTATAAATGTTCAATGTTCCCACTCCTCTAATACAAAACACAGTAACAACATTCCCTCTGTACTGCTAATCTTGCTAGGTTATTGGCACACAAAACTAAGATAGACCTACATGGTTATTGCTTCCTGTTACTTTCTTTTCCTGGAATTTCTAGGCCTTAGGTCCATCTCCATATATTGGAGAGAATGAAAGTCATTATAGGAAGGGTAACATCGCTTTCATTTCTTTCGTGTCCCTTTCTACCTACAGAGCACAGCACTTGAAGAAGAAAGAGAAGAAAAAAGGAAGTTGAACGGTTACATAACAATCTTTGAGTAGTATTTTTCTATGTGCTCTACGATTATATCATTTCTATATGCCCAAATAAAGAATGCTTCAGATGCTTTTCAGTTGATAACTATACCATAGATATAAATTTCCAATATTTTGTCTATCAATTTTATAATAACCTTGACATAACTTTCATGTAAGTTTGTTGCAAATTCAAGAAGTTTCAATAAACTGACAGTACATCATTAAAGTACTAAAGCAATCTTCTAAGAGAATTTTTATGACTATAAAAGCATCACAATAAAACTGCAGATAAAAGAAACATACTAGAGCACATATATATTTCAATAAAACATTATTGAATCTAGTTATATACAGCATGTTTAAAGATAAATTTCAATTTATTAGTACAAAGTAATTTTTTTTTTGCTTTTGGGTCACACCCGGTGATGCTCAGGGGTTACTCCTGGCTCTGCACTCAGGAATTACTCCTGGCGGTGCTCGGGATACCATATGGGATGCCAGAAATCGAACCCAGGCCGGCACAGGCCGGCGTGCAAGACAAACGCCCTACCCCGCTGGGTTATCGCTCCGGCCCCAGTACAAAGTAATTTTTTCTCAGTAAATATATCATAAGTGAGAAGTAATGTTGGCCTTTATACCTTTCACAATTAAAATTTTTTAAATGTGCAATTTCAAAATTTAACAGTAAGATATTGGTGTACCTATTGTTCTTGGCTCTGGGTTTTGATTTGTAAATGAAAGGTTGCTTTTCTCTTTCCTGTAATTCCTTCGCATATACTTATGCTAGAACAAAGGATTTCATGTGTAGACACAGGAAGACATTAAGCCTATGCATTTGTGATATGAGTTAATTAACTCTGAATTAGTTATTCCTGGGCATCCATCATATTTTGTAACTTAAAACCTTAGTTGTTTTAGGATGATTCTAATTCCTTTACACCCTAAAAAGGAGGGTCCCAGGGTAGGATTGGATGGACCCAGGACAAACCGTGAATAAACTACCCTGTCCTCGACATTGGATGGACTAACTGTTCTGAACAATATTATAAGCTAGAACAAGATCTTGGAACAAACTCTGTTCTTTATCAAAGATAAGAACAGATCAAAAAGGATCCTGTGGGGGATTAGCATAAAACAACCTGGCAAGAGAAATTTAGTATAGGTTACACAGCAACATCTCCTCAGGAAAGATCACCCATATAAATTTAATCCTGACTGTAAATAAATGTCTGTCTCTCTTACTGTGTTTATACAAAAATGACTGGAAATATTATTGAAATGATTGTTTACTAGTCAAGGATAAGAGAAAAAAACACGCTGTCTAGGTGGGGCTATGGCCCCAGGAGCTGGGGCAAGGCCCCATGCTGGTGTTGCCCTCTTTAAGGGAAGTTCTCTCTCACCTCGCTGTTTTGGGATGAAGGGCCATTGCCTCTCATAATTCCCTTCCCCAGCCTTTGTAAAGTATATATTTCTGGGCAGAATTGATTCAACTAGGTGATGGTGGTGTGTTTGTGGAGTTAGGTGGAGTGAGGAGTGAGTGGAAATGGATTAAAGCCTTAGATTTTCTAGAGCTGGTGATCTTGTTCCTTTGTCCATCATTTGGGTGGAATAGTTGTCATCCCCAAATGTGGCCCAGGAACCTCTTGAAACCCTGATATCTCTTGGGGACCCCATTCAGCCCCAACATAAATCATTCTTCTAAACTAATATTCATTTTCTCTAGCTAGTTTATATTCCATTGTGACACATAAACACACACACACACATATATATACATATATATATCCATGGACAAAATATTCATATTATATGTATTTGTCAATAGGATGCCAATAAAACTTTGTTTCAGAATTTGATTGAATAGGTTACTTATTCATTATAGTTTCAAATGACTTATTATTTTATCCTGACATATTCACAGGAGCAAAACACAAAACCTTTCCATTAACTGCAGGGACTAACGTTTTATTTATTAAAAGGCATATGGCACTCTAATGTTTAAGTTTTGGGTCAAGTATTAAGAATATTAAGATGTATAAAACCACACCTCTACCCTGAAAATGCTACAATACATAAAAGGAAGTAAATCTGTACCTAAGGATAATCAAAGATAATATATTAGGTTTGGAAGAATATGCACCTGGGCATTAAATGCTTGTTCTACAATTTATCAGCTCTGCAACTTGGAACAGATTTATTGATCTCTCCAAGCTTCAGTTTTATTATCTAAAACTGTCATAATATAATAATCCAAATCTTCAGAATGATCACAGATTTAAAAGGAAATTATGCAATTAAAATATACCTGCTGGTCATAATTGACTTTCAACAGTCAATTATGATTCACACTACATGATTGAATGTACAGTTTCTTGACTGCACAGCACAAGTCAATATCCATTAAAACCCATGTGGACCAATATCTATAATGTGTAGACATACATAGCAAAGTTCCAACAAAATTTTAGAAAATTAAATAATATATAAAAAGATACAAGCATCACAATTAAATACATTTTACCCCAAAATGAAAAATCTAGTTTCTGAAAAACCAACCATATAATTTATCATATTTACAAATAAAAGCCAGAAATTGCATGATTTCTATAGATTTTCTACAGATTTGGAAAGGGCATTTGAAAATATATTAACCTTTGTATGATATAATATATATATATATATATATATTATGTAAACTCTCAGAACACTGAGTACAAGACATTTCCTCAGCATAATAAAGAACACATATGAAAAACCTACAGTTAATATCTTAGTAGGAAAATCTTCAAGCTGAAATTTATTAGAAGTGCTAAAATATAATCTCTGACTGCATTAATAAATTATTAATGTGTTTATATTCTACTCCTGAAGACAATGCATAGATAATAAAGACATCAAGATGGGGAGAAAATATTTGGAGCTCACATATCCAGAATATATGAAGAAATTCCTAAAATGTAAAAGAAGAAAAGAGTTGATAAAAAATGGAAGGAGACACTATTCCAAGTTATGAACATAAAAGACTTGAGGACATGATGTAGTTACTCATTCTGAATAGTAATAGTAGGAAATTATTAAAACCAGACAGAACCCTCCTATACAGCAGTTAAAATAACTCAATTAGAATGAATAGCCAATCAAATGTTGATGAAGGTCTCTTAGCTGGCTGTTAGAAACTAAAGCAAAATCCTACAGATTCATTGCCTATCAGAATGACATTATTATAAAGATGTGAACAAAATTAAAACTTTGTAAAAAATTAATCTAGTTTATTATAACTAGTACCAGAAATATTGAGCCTTAACATCCTCAACTGTATAGAGCTTGAGTGTATGTGTTTTTTAAAAGGCTAATAACAGTTATCATTGGTAAATATCTAAAATCAGTGAATGCAGTTTACAAATGTGAATCCACAAAACTTAATGATGGAGTATTTTTATTATTATTGCTATTATTTAAAGGGAACAGTGTGCTAATAATCATTGGAAATGATAATAGCAGCCTAGAACTGAGCATCGAATGCAGGCAAAGGGATACACATGATAACCTCTAAATGCTCTAAATATATGTATTGCAAGCCACAATATGTAAGAGAAGGGAGAGATAGAGAAAGAGAGAAGAGAGAGAGATAAAGAACCTGCCTTAAGGCAGGCTAGGGGAGGCGGAGGGAATTTGGGACATTGATTGTGGGAAATGGGCACTGGTGGAGGGATGAGTTCTGGAACACTGGCTGTAAACCAAACATGAACGTCTTTAAAATTGTATATCTCATGGTGGTATAATAAAATGTCAATGCACCTTCAATAATAAGGAGTATATTTCATTCTTATTTCTCCAGATTATTTTAGAGACTAAAATGAAGACAGTTTACTAAAGAGCTAAGGGCCCACTTCAGTCAAGGATCAGTTCATATAAAAAAGCATGTTGTTTTCACAAATTTAAAGGAAAAGAAGTAAAGAACCTGCCATGGAGGTGGGCTGGGGAAGGGGGGAGGGGAACCGGGGATGTTGGTGGTGGGAGATGGGCACTGGTGGAGGGACGGGTGCAGGAACACTGTATGACCAAAACCCAAACATGAACTTTTTAATTGTATATCTTTTATTTGTATATCTCACGGTGGTATAATAAAATACTTAAAAAATTTTTAAAAAGTCTTCAGATAGCATCAAATTGATGCTATTTCTAGTCCAGAAAGATTAAACCAACAAACCGATTCTATTCTAAGAACTTTCAATACAAAGGTTTAATTATGGTAAGCAAGGAATTTGTAAATTTACAAGCTATACATTCCATAGATGTATTTTTACAGTTTAGTGTGATCATAAAGATAAAGGATCCCAGATAAGATACGATGTTTGTGTTTCTGATGCTCATGGTCAATTGTGGAATGAAGCTTGTCATTACTAGATAACATGAGAGTGGGGAAGATGTCATCTTTCCCAAATAAGAGATATGAAGAAAATCTCCACTTACTAGAACCAGCTACCTTTTGGTTACATCAGAAAGGTCCTATCTCAGCCTTCACTTCCACGGTTATCTACTCCATGACAAGGACAGAGGGGCTGGGTGTCTGAAGAGTGTTTGTGGCAACTCTCTGAGATTAGATTTTGAGAATACAAAATATGTGTTTTATGTTCCAGGTGTGTGCAACAGTATCCACATTAATTTAATTGGCATCAAATGCTCTTGAAGTAGCACCTTTCCAAGCAGCATATCTGTACACTAGATATTCTCCATCTGCGTGGAATTCTGAGATCCTAGAGTGCAGAGCAGCTGCACTGCAAAAACTGCATTAGGGCAAAATACCTCCCACAGAGGGAAGGCCTGGGGGGAAAATACATGGCTGTGGGGGGCTTTGAGATATCCCTTGAAGAGAAATCTTGAGGGGACAGAAACTAACAATCAACCACATGCCTGGAGCTTCCTACTGAACTCTTAAGCCCACATTGTATGACACCCTCTCTTCATGTTTGCTGCCTTTTGACATTTACTAAAAAATAATTAACTATTCAAGCTTTACCAGAAGGTCAGAGAGGGTCAAAAGATAAAAGGCCTGGGGGAGCTTCCAGGATGATTTTCTCTGAAAACTCCCAAGCACCATCCATAATGGAGCAGATGAATCCCCACCACGGTTTTATGAAACAGATTGGGCTCATCATTGTTATTCTTTCCCGGCTTTGCAGAGGAAATATAAAAACCATCAAAAAAGGGTTTTCAAGCCCCTCACTCAAAGGGCTTTGGCATTGCATTTGTCTTCTCAGCTCAGGACAGGCCCCCCCATGTCCATCACGATGAACCGTAATCTCTCAGGGGCACATTTGATGTGATCCACATAGGGACAGATTGATTGCAGAAATGTAGAGCTTCTCTCATGGAGAAAACAGAATCACATTCACTGAGAGAACAGGGGAACAGCGAGGAGAAGCAGCGGCCAGCTGAGAGCCACACGGGCTTTCACTCCAACTTCTAAACTGAATAATGTTTGATCAGACAGAGGTAAAAGTGTTCTTAAGAACGAGAGCGGGAATAGTGAAAACAGTATGAAAGACACAGTAACGTGTGAGAAAGAAGAGCTTCCCTTAGGGAAATACACATGTTTAAAGTGTGTTTCTCAAGCAGAGGTTTCTTGAATTTTGGAATTCCAACCTAGGAGTATCTTTATCTGGGACAAAAATCATCTGTTTTCCTTTTTGTTTCTTTTTTTTTCATTTTGGGTCAAACCCACCGATGCTCAAGGGTTACTTGTAGGTCTGTACTCAGGAATTACTCCTGGAGGTGCTCAGGAGACCATATAGGATACTGAGGATTGAACCTGGGTCAGCCACGTGCAGGGTAAATGTACTCACTGCACTTTGCTCTGGCCCAAATCATTAACCCTCATTTAGAGTTAAGACTGAGAGAAAAATAAAACATGATGGCAGCCACCTTTCATGAGGGTACCACTGAAATGGAACCTCCAGCTAGTGTTAATGAATTTACCTATGAAGAAAAAGTACAATGTCTTCTCAAAAGTGACCTCTGTGTCACAGAGCAAGCTCACTCACACTTCACCAATTCCTATCAGTCAAGAGACTTCCGAGTGGAGAGGAACTTCTTGGAGTCCCCTGGAGAGGAGGCCACGCGAGAGCTGTGGAGCAGTTGAAGGTTTAGCCAACTTTCAATCTAGAAATGCCTCCTGCCAATTTCATGATGCTGGAAAAATGCCACGACCTTTATGATTCACATCTGAGCCAGGTCCCAGTGTCAGCACACTGGCTCCTTCCCCTTCCCTGGCCCGCTGGTGTAAAGCAACTGGCTCCTATAGGTGCTCCACTCAGCAAGGTGCATGGCCTGAGAGGACACGGAGATTAGGGAACCCAGTTATTTTCTCAGAGCTCTACAAATGTGTGCTCCATAGAAGGCTATCTCTGTGAGACCAGCTCGGTCTCTAGTTCTAAGACTGGAATATGCCTCAGAGGCAGCCCAGTCTAGGATGCCCAGAAAGACAGGCATTCACAGAGGAGGCTGTCTGGGATGCAGAACACCTGCCTCACCTGTCCCTGCAGTGAAACTCAAGATGGTAGATGATTTCCTGGGCATGGAAATACTTTTAATTTCATTGAATGGGTTGATCAGCATGTAGATATTTTTTTTTCCTTTTTTGGGTCACACCTGGCCATGCTCAGGGGGTTACTCCTGGCTCTGCACTCAGGAATTACTCATGGTGGTGCTCAGGGGACCATATGGGATGCTAGGGATCGAACTGGGTTTGCCACGTGCAAGGCAAACACCCTACCTGCTGTACTATCGCTTCGGCCCATTTTAGATTTACATGAAATCTAAAATAGTATTTTAGATTTCTAAAATACTATTCACTTGAACTTCTAATGACTATAGAGTCCATCTCCTTTGGTAATCTCTGAACTACCCAAACTCTATTTCCTGTGCACTCAAACAGAACCAGAGTCATGACAATTGTTCCCCTGAATACACAGTAAAAGCTTTCATAGGCAAGCACTCTCCCAGGCGCTGACATATTCTTGAGCAATATTATATGAGTTATTTCAGGGCTTACTATCTTTTGAGTATTTTCCGTATAAAGATCTTTAACATTAAGTTAATAATGGCCCAAATAATTTAAGAGAAACCTTTATATTTATCTGTCCTCAAATCATAGGTTGATGCTCTGAATAGAAACTAGAACTGGAAATAAAACACTTTCTTATTTTCCAGCAATATTCATACAAATTTACTCAGATGGTTTATAAGATAGCAACCATCTAAATCATCAGGAAAGAATGACATAAAACCAACCATAATTATTGACCTTAAATTTCCAAATCCCTGTTCATAATTTTCTGTCGATTAGCTAATGACACGTTTGGTCAGTTTGAAATTATGAGCTAGCAGTAATGCAGAAGCCAAGGGCTGATGCAGGTTTGTCAGCGGAAACATCTACAACTTTGATTACAAAGCAAAACACAAATATCAATAGTCAAGTCAGGATGAAACACAGCAGCATACATAATCAGTATTTCATCCTATTTTTGTTTGTTTACCTAAAAACACAAAAAGGGGGAAGAGTGCACTGCCCACTTAATTATCAATTTGTGGATGTTTTAATCCTGAAGGAAGTATTAGGTGGATTTACTACAACTGTCTTTGTTTTCAATGAACAAAAGACCCCACCCTTAAAGCACTAAGGGGGCCTATGCCATTATTTATATTTACTTATATATATTATGCAGAACTAATATAAAACAAATTAAATATTCACAAAATAATAATATTAGCGCTCTTCTCCTCTTTCTCCACTTCCGTCTCCTCCACCTCATCCTCCTCTAACTCCTCCCGCTTCTTCTCTCCCTCCTTTTTCTCATCCTCCTCCTCCCTCCCCTCCTCCTCCATCTTTCCTGCTTCTCCTTCTTCTTTTTGTAACAAATCTTTTATTTTTTTTTAATTTAAATATTTTATTTTTTTAATTAAAAATTTTTTTTTTTATTTTACAATTACAAAGATATACAATTAAAAAAGTTCATATTTGGGTTTTGGTCATATAATGTTCCAGCACCCATCCCTCCACCAGTGCCCATCTCCAACCACCAATGTCCCCGGTTCCCTCCCCCTCCCCAGCCCTCCTCCATGGCAGGTTCTTTATTTCTTTCCCTTTCTCTCTCTTTCTCTTTTCCTTCCCTTCCAGACTATGGATTACAGAACATACATTAAAGGGTTGTCATGTGTATCTTTTGCCTCTATTTAATACTCAGTTCTAGGTTGGCATTAGTACCCTCAACAATTGTTAGCACACTGTTCCATTCTCTGTCTTACCTAGCTTCTGACTCCCACACGTTTGTGATAATTTCCACCTTTGACAAGACCTCCTGATATATGTTTCACTTGACCTTGGATCATAATATGTACATATATATTTATGTTATGCATATAAATGCAGTCATTCTGTATCTGTCTCTCTCCTTCTGGCTAATTTCACTCAACATAATCTTCTCCATGTCCATCCATTTATAGGCAAATTTTATAACTTTGTTTTTCCTAACAGCTGCAGAGTATTCCATTGTGTAGATGTACCAAAGTTTCTTTATCCAGTCATCAATTTTTCGGGCACTCTGGTTGCTGCCAGATTCTGGCTATTGTCAATAATGCTGCTATGAACATAAAAGTAGGGATGGTGTTTCCACTGCGTATTTTTGGTTTCCCGGAGTAGATTCCCAGGAATGGTATGGCTGGGTCAAATGAGAGTTCAATTTCTAGTCTTTAGAGGAATGTCCATATTGTTTTCCAGAAAGGCTGTACTAGCTGGCATTCCCACCAACAATGGATGGATGAGTGTCCCCTGTCCCCCACATCCATGCCAGCACTTGTTGTTCTTGCTCTTTTGAATATGTGCCACTCTCTGTGGTGTAAAGTGATATCTCATTGTTGTTTTGATTTGCATCTCTCTGATGATTAGTGAAGATGAGCATTTTTTTCATATGTTTTTTGGCCATTCGATTTTCTTCCTTGCTGAAGTTTCTGTTCATTTCTTCTCCCCATTTTTTGATGGGGTTGTTTGTTTTCTTCTTGTAAAGTTCTACCAGTGCCTGATATATCCTGGATATTAACCCCTTATCAGATGGGTATTGGGTGAATATTCTTTCCCATTCTGTGGACTGCTTTTGTATCTTAGTCACTGTTTCTTTTGAGGTGCAGAAGCTTTTTAGTTTCATGTAGTCCCATATGTTTATCTTTTCTTCTAGTTGCTTTGTTAGTGATGTTTCACCTTTGAAGGTGCCTTTAGCTTCAATGTCGTGGAGGGTTCACATGATATTATACCTAGAGAACCGAGGGTTCTCTACCAAAAAACTCCTAGAAACAATAGATGCATATAGTAGAGTGGCAGGATTACAAAATCAACACCCAAAAGTCAGTGGCTTTTCTATATACAAATAACGAAGAGAAGAAAGGGATATTAAGGAAACAATTCCATTCACAATTGTGCCACAGAAAATCAAATACCTAGGAATCACCTTACCCAAGTGTGTAAAGGACCTGTCCAAAGAAAACTACAAGACATTGCTCCAAGAGATGAAAAGAAGACACAAGGAAATGGAAACATATTCCCTGCTCATTGATGGGGAGAATCAACATTGTCAAAATGGTAATACTCCCTAGAGCTCTGTACAGATTCAATGCAGTCCCTATATGGATACCCTTGACATTCTTGAAAGAAATTGACCAAACACTCCTGAAATTTGTATGGAACAATAAACCCCCCAAGGTTAGCTAAAGCAATCCTCGGAAAAAGAAGATGGGAGGCATCACCTTTCCCAACTTCAAACTGTACTACAAGGCAGTAGTAATTAAAACAGCATGGTATTGGAATAAAAACAGACCTGTGGAACTTTGGAATAGAATTGAGTATCCTGACACCCAACCTCAAACACATGGTCATTAATCTTTGATAAAGGTGCAAAAGAGTCTAAAATGGAGTAAGGAAAGCCTCTTCAACAAGTGGTGTTTGGAAAACTGGCTAGCGACATGTAAAAAAATGAATTTGGACCTGTGTCTAACACCATGCACAAAAACCAGTTCAAAATGGATTAAAGATCTCAATCAGACTTGAATCCATAAAGTACATTGTAACAAATCTTTTAGATAGTTGCTTTGGCTTTCTAGAAAATGGCTGAAAACTACTTTGCCATTATTGAATTGGCCAGCACAAATACACAAGTTGAGTAGTTATATAACTATCTTGTTCTGGTTTTATTATCCAAATTAAGGATTAAATATCACCCTTGCCCCAAAGAAGCCCTGAGGCCTTTTCTCATAAGCTCTCCCAACCCTGTGCACCTCATCGCACCTCCTGCAATTCCCACTAAAATGTGCAGGAGCCTCACCTGGCCCCAGTTCCCTGCTCTTATTTCCATGTTTATTTCCCCACCTTTGATTCCAACACCAACAATTCCCCACAGGTTAACATGACTGAGAATGTATATATAGTGTTGGGGACACCTTAGACTTGTCAAAAAGTCACTCACCACCTTTGCCTCCTATACACTGCAGCCTGTTACTACCACAGGCAGGGAAGGTAAATGATGCTTCTGGTACTCTGGCACCAACCCTGTGACCAGGCTGCCACAGCTCTGAGCACTGGAAGCAGCGACAGGGCACCCTCTGGCTGCCAGAAACACTGCATCATTTCCCACCTTGATCAGCCCTTGTGTCTTTGGCCCCATGGCATCCCCCCAACACTCAGCAGAATGGGGAAATGTGTCTGCTGAGTTTCAGCCTGATGAAGACCTGCTACGAGCCTATAGCAGAGCAATCACACTTTACGGTCACCATCAGAAGGACAAGACGGGGCTGGGTCATGGTGGTTCTTGGTGGGCCGTGGGAGGCTCCAGCCTGGCGACCCTCACTTCTCCACCTCTTCTCAGCCAGCTTCCCAGCACCACAGCTCGTTCTTGGCTATACTGCTTGCTCCACAATACTCTCAGGCTCTGCTAACTCTAGCCTGGGTATCCCTATGCCCTGAGTCTGTTTTCTTGTCTCCAATCTTAAATGCCTTTCACCAGCTTCATATGAAGAGAAAATCTGTAGGTGAAATACAGGTGAGGAAAGGCCTCCGTTCTCTGACCAATCTGCATTGCGGACATGGGTCAGAGTCAGCAATATGGATTCTGCTCAGTATGGGGAAAGGTGGTAGCAGGCAGAAACTCTCATTTAGAAGATAGAGATGTTGTGTCAGGTGAAAAAAAAAAAACCTAAAAACCCATCCTCCATATGAAGAAATATTTATTCTTAATTACAGTTTCTGGTGGAAAGACAGTGAAGGTAAATATGGGAGAGAGGTTTATCATGAGATTGAAATGAAACAGCTCCTAGATTGCTCGATGGGCAGAGTAGTTTCCTGGGGAATAAATCCTCCCTTTCCTTTACATGAGAAGACCACCAAGGTAAAACGCCCTATAGCTTTTAATAAGGGGGGATTTACAGAGCGCGGCATGTTTCTTTTCATAATTACTTAGCTTGAATAACTACTGTATTTTAAGAGTTGACAATACTCTCAAGCCTTTAATGAATCCTCTAACAATTACTGCTATTGTTAGTTTTAGTAAAACTAGTAAGATAGGTTCTTTATTCATGTTTATCAACACAAAGCACTTGTAATTTTTCACTTGAGGAATTAATGTACATGTATGTGGAAGTATGACCCAGAAAAGAAATTTCACATTTAAATGGGATCCAGAGAGAGGCCCTTCATCCCTACAGCAGTTTTACAGAAATTCCATACTTTGATCCCCTAAATGGACTCAGTTAATGTGTATAATCTCAATCTTAGAATAAATCACAGCCCCACGAGGCTGTTTGCTTAAAAAATAACAACATGCTCTGTTTATATGTATGTATGTATGTGTGTATGTATGTATATATATATATATATATATATATGTGTGTGTGTGTGTGTGTGTGTGTGTGTGTGTGTGTGTGTGTGTGTAATGATCACTGCCCGGATCCTCAACACCCACCCTGCAGCAGTTTTTTTTCAATCCAGCCCAGGTATATTGATCCAGAGACTCACAGACATGGGGCAGAGCTGCTATCAGCTCTCCCTGTGCCCAGCCGATCACGAGGGGCCCGGAGTGATGGCGGATTCTAACCCTGGCCATCGCCACCCCAGCAGAGCCTCGCAACAAGCCAGACTCCCCAACTCCATGAGGAGCGCCATTTTCTACATCCGGACCTCCCTCTCGTCAGAACTTCATCCAGCAGACGAGCCTATCACAGCCCAGATCATTGACACCCAACCTGCAGCAGTTTTTGTTTTTCAATCCAGCCCAGGTGTGCTGATCCAGAGACTCACAGACATGGGGCAGAGTTGCTACCAGCTCTCCCTGTGCCCAGCTGCTCACGAGGGGCCGAGAGAGGGATGGCGGGCCCCTAGCCCTGGCCCGCCACCCCAGCAGAGCCTTGCAACAAGCCAGATGACACCCCCCACTCCATGAGGGCCACCATTTTCCACATGCGGAACTCCCTCTCGTCAGAACTCCATCCAGCAGATGAGCCTATCACAGTCTGGATCATCGACACCAACCCTGCAGCAGTTCTTTTTTTTCAATCTGGCCCAGGTATGCTGATCCAGAGACTCACAGACATGGGGCAGAGCTGCAACTCTCCCTGTGCCCAGCCACTCACAAGGGACCCAGGAGGGATGGCAAATTCTAGCTTTGGCCCGCCACCCCAGCAGAGCCTTGCAACAAGTCAGGACGCACCCCCACTCCATGAGGGCCACCTTTTCCACATCAGGAACTCCCTATCATCAGAACTCCACCCAGCAGATGAGTCTATCACAGCCCAGCTCGTGTGACTGCAAGGTTCATCAATAAATGCTGCATTTAGAGGTGACTACAAAAGTATGCCACCCACATGGCAAGCCTGGCAAGCTGCTGTGTCATATCTGATATGCCAAATACCAATAACAATTATGTTAGTTCATTCCCATGACCTAATATAAGGGTTTGAGGCTCTTTATGATCCTGGAACGAACAGATGCCCTTTGGCTCTACTAGCATGATACAGGACATATGGAGGTGTTACTGGAGCCCGCTCGAGCAAATTGATGATGCACAGGAAGATAGTGATAGTGGTGTGTGTGTGTGTGTGTGTGTGTGTGTGTGTATTACTTGTATCACTTATCTTCTCTTTTGTTTATCGATTTGCTCAAGTGGGCACCAGTAATATCTCCATACATCCTGTCACATTCTAGTGTAGCCCTAGGGTATCTGCTCACCCAGGAACATGAAGAGCCTCAAACCATTCCTTCAGGTCATGGGAATGAGGTATATAATTGTTACTGAATTTTTGGTATACTAAATATGACACAGGTAACTTGCCAGGCTCTGCCATGCAGGTGGTATACTCTCAGTAGTAGGCTCTCATCTCGTGCAATGGTGAGAGATTGACTTTTCTCTTGGGTGGAGCTCTGACAAGCTGTGGTGTTTGGATGTTGATAATAACTGTCCTCATGGTGTAGGAGCTCCTCTGGCTTCTTGTGAGGCTCTATTGGGATGGCGGGCCAGGGCAAGAACTTCGCCTTCCCTCCTGGGTGCCTCATGATCAGCTGAGCACAGGGAGAGCTGGTAGTAGCTCTGCCCCGTGTATCTGAGTCTCTGGAGCAGGCATACCTGGGCTTTGCAATAGGTTTTGCTGTAGGATGGGACTCTGACTAGCAGAGCTTGAGATTGGCTTTTCTCTTGGGTGGAGCTCTGATAAGCTGTGGAGTCTGGCTGTTGTAAATGTTGCCCTCATGATGTGGAGGTTCCTCTGGCTTCCTGTGAGGCTCTATTGGGATGGTGGGCCAGAGCAGGAATTGAGTCTTTTGATCAAGCATACCTGGGTTTGAAATAGGCTTTGCTGTAGGGTGGGAATCTGATGAGTAGGGCTTAAGATTAGATACTTAGACTTGAGACTCATATATATGAGATATATATGAAGTATATATATAAATATGAAGTATATATCTGTATATATATATAATCTATATATATATGCTTCCTAAGAAAAATACAAACTTTCAAAAGTTAATGAGTTGCTATATCTGTGAAAAATAGATGGTATTTCATAGCTAAAGATCAGTGCAGAATTTGTATGTGATGCAGATACATAATTCAGAATCTAAAATTATTACACAGTATGGAGCCTTCTCACAAAGTAAGAATAGAACTCCCATTTGACCACGACCCACCCATTCCATTTCTTGGCATCTGCCTCAAGAACACAAAAACGTGCATGCATTTCTGCTCACCAAAGTACTTAGTACCATAGCCAGGATAGGAAGCAACCCAAATTTCCAATTAGCGGATGACCAGAGAAAGAAATCATGGTCCTCGGACACAATGAAACACAAACACAGCCAAAAGATAAGATCATAGCTTGCAGTTTGCCACAAATTGGATGAAGTCAGAATGAGAACAGACACAGGCTGATCTCACCCACTTGTGCTATGAAGAGAAACAAATCCTCTGACTAAAAAGTTTTGAATCAAGGTCACCAAGCAGAAAAGGATGAAGCTTCATGTGGAGGGATGAAGTGGTGGGTTGGAAGTAGCAGAAGTATAATGGGAGAGTGCCTTGGATGCTCTGGTGGCAGGGAAGTTGTAGAAACTTTGTATCCAGCAAAACCCTAAGGTTAACACTGTTGTAACTACTAAGTTACAATAAATTGAATAGAGAAATAATATATTTCAGCTGACTAGAAAAAATACACTACTGCAAATTTGTTTCAAGTGGAGAGGAGTGAAGACAAGGGTAAGAAAGTAATTCTTTGACCAGTCTCCTTCTTCCCACAAGGAAGCCCAGCTGCCAGGCTTTACAGTGATGGTGGTACCCAGGAGTAGCTTAGAGGCCTCCAGAGCTGTTCCTGCTGATTCTGAGGGGTTCATGGGGTGCTGCTAGAGTCAAACCTGGGTCTGCTTCTAGAAAGTACTCTAATAGCTGCACTACCTTCTAGAGGCTCCTGGTGTCTATTTGTGTTTTATTTTTTTAATGGAATCACACAGTTACAATGTTTTTCATGATTTGGTCTCAATTTCATCTCTCTCTCTCTCTCTCCTCTCTCTCTCTCTCTCTCTCTCTCCTCCCCTTTGGGCATCATGGTCGGCAATACAGGTACTTTAAGGTTATCAAGGTTTGTCCCTTTACTGGTTTTTAGCACCCAGTTCTTGTCCAGAACGATCATCTCCAATGCTCTTTGTCATACTGGTCCCTTCCCTATGCTAAGTGCCCTCTCCTGGACCAGTTCTCCTGTCCCTTGTATCTATTGTGCTTTGGTGTTAGTGTCCTAATATGGTGTTATTTTTTAATATCCTACAATGACTGCAATCATTCTATTCTGTCCCTCTCCCTCTGACTCATGTCACTGAGCATGATGTCCTCCATTTCCATCCATTTGTATGTGTATTCCATGACTTCACTTTCCTGGTGGCTGCACAGTATTCCATTGTGTCAATGTACCATAGTTTCTTTATCCAGTCATATGTTCTTGGGCACTCAGACTGTTTACAGGTTCTGGCTATTGTGAAGAGCTCTGCAATGAATATATAAGTGCAGATGTCTTTTCTGCAGTGTGTTTTTTGGACCCTGGTGTATTTTCCACCTAGCAAAATGTCCTATTTTTATATCCACTTAAAGGGTGGCATTTGTTAAGGAAAACTTAGTGAAAATTTATAAGAGTGGATTTTTGTGGTCAGATGTGTATACTGATACCTAGCTCCGATGCCTTCTCCACTTCTGCATTTGACTCTGTATAAAAGAAATATTTCTTTGCACTGTAGGGGAGCAGACTGGTGAGGCTGTTACATTCCTGGAATATCGTGTTTGGGAATTCTAGATGAGGAATGCTATTTCAAAGTTGTTTTCAAAGTTATTTTTTCTTTCTTTTTTATTAGAGCTGTTGAAGGTGAATTTGTAATAAGCTGAAGGAAAATGGACAGGTGGAGGCATAGTTTATCTCTAAATATTTGAAAAGTTTTATTTCAGGTTTTTTCCTTTTTCTTTATTTTTATTCAACTGGAACTTGCATGTAGTAGGAGGCTGATTGTGAGACAGCAGCTTAAGGGATGACATGTATATAAATTCTATGCAATGAATGTTCTTATCAGGAGATATAATTTCCCTAGAAATAAACAGGCTTCTGGGCGTCTGTGCTGCTTCCAAAAGCTTTCAGGTCTCTTCCATTCCCTGTCAGCTCTACCTTTTGAGTTCCGTACTAAAGCAACCACCTGGCGTAGTTTCTGTCTGCTTCTTGCTTCGTCTACTTCATTGTAAAATTCACTGTCATAGTTTGCTCCTCACAGCTCTTCATTTTATTACCAATTGCTACATATGCTGTACTCGTGATGGAAATATTTCAAAAATATTTTTATGACTCTTATGATAAATGTTTCCAGATAAAGTCACAGAGACAATATACAGCAGAATATATAGTTTAGGGTGCATGAAAATTATGGGATGCTATTTTTATGAGATCAATAATTATGTGAAAATTATGTGATCGGTACCCAGAAATTTTTGGTGAGGAAAAAATATTTTTCCAAATAATTTAAACACTCTCATTGACTTATATTCTTTAATTATCAAGATTATTTTTGAGTAAAGCAATCAGGGTGGACAAAAGGAGAGGCTGCTATTTTCTTCAACACTGCCAGGAGGCAGAGTTCATTTCTCCATTTGGTTTATCTTGGCTATAGAAGCGAGTTTTTGAAAATATGACCCATCATGATGTGATTATAAATGCATATAGCATCAGAGAGGTTCCGCCCCTCCATTTCTCTAGATGATTATTAAAACTTCCTGGAAAGTCATAGGAAAAGGTTAGTGGAACCTCTTGGCCATACGACACATGGCCAAGAGGCTATGACTGACAGACATAATCCTCGTCTTTCATGACCTTTAGCAAGAAGAGACAGAAAGCCAGGTGCTTATCCGCAGTTGGAGATGAACTTTAGCTTGGCGTCACCAGGGAATTGAGATTGTCTCCATTTTTTCACCAATGACCACGGACTGAGAGCTCTCTTAGCCCTTGTTCTCCAAGATCTAGGTTGAAAAAACTCCACTGGGAAAGGCCGAAGTTCCAGAGGACACAGCAGGATCACCTGGTGGCCAGGTGAGAACTTTTGCTCAATTAAAAGGCATTGTTATTTTATACCCGCTGACATTGTTGAGAGTTCACTGATGTAGATGCAAGTAAAGACAATGATTCTCTCAAAAGATACACATAGATACAGATGCTATATACATAATACTAATGTAATCTGCCTGTATCCACAGTTTTAATCACAAAGTATTTGGTTTCTGTTTCCTGTCACAAGCAAAGATACTGGCCCTGTTCCAAAGGACAGCACCAATACCCTGCACAACACTGTGTCAAAATCAAGTAAGTCTGAGGGGCAGAGGACAGGATGATATGACCGCAAATTAGGGGCTGTTGCTCTTCATTTGGAATCTATGTCCTAAAAATAGAAATTATCTGTATCCAGAATAATACTTTACACACAACACACACACACACACACAACACCCCAGACGTGCATGCACACGTGCATCCCACCCTGGCAGTCTCTCTCTGCTCTCCACCTCAGCATGCCACGTGGGTAAGATTGGTCCTGAACTCATTTTGTTTTTGGAATTAATGAGTGTTGATTTGCATTTTAGAAACTAAAGGATGATTTACATCTTTCCCCTGAAATTTGTATGTCAAATTTTTATAAAGCAGCAAGAACAAGTCTTGGTGACATACTAGAGGGTTAGGCACCTGTCTTGCATATGGTTGACCTGGGTTCAATCTAGAGCACCCTTACAGTTATCCCATCCTCCTAAGGAGTGATCTCTGAGAACATAGACAGGAGTAATATGGGTGTGGCCCCCAAAAGATCTATAGACAAATCCCCTGAGGATCTCAAGAATATCCCCACCATCATGTCCCCAGGGCTCAGATGTTTTTCTCCATTTGTCAAGGACTCTGAAATTCCCACCAGAATCATGGCTCCCAGATACATTTAGCAAACAGGAACTCTTTTACTTTTCTTTCTTTTTTGTAGTATTTGTGTATGAATCTAGAATGGTTGATTATTAACACTCTTCTCTGTGTCCTATGTTGAATTTCTGTGGTCTGTCTCCTTGACAACATGTTTATGTCATCTCCTGTGGATATTCACTTTAGGACGCAGCCCCCCGCTTCTCCAGAGGGGTTGATTCTCTGTGCTCCTGTGAGCATTTGTTCTTGCTTTCTGCTCTGCTCCTAATATTGTGATTTTTACAGCAGCTGCTTATCATTTTTGATTTTCTAATATTGCTGTAAATCTAGATAGGAAGGCTTACATTTTAAAATTATTCTATTTTTGCTTTTTTATTTTCAGTCATTTTAGGAAATAAAAAAAATATCTTTCTTTCTCTTTTGGATATCATTTTATCATTATTATTATTCCAAATTTGAATACACTGCACATCATTAGTGAGAATTTTTGTTACCTTATGTTTTTCTTTTTTTTCTTCCTACACAGTAGAATATTTCATCTTGTATCCTGTAGCTCCTTCTCCTTCTCATTCCATTTTTTTCTTTACTAAAACCTTTGTTCAATGGGGCCAGAGAAATAGTTCAGTGGATAGGGCATTTGCCTTGCACATGTTCAACCAAGATTCAATCCCTGGCAAGATTCAATCTCATCCCCTAAACTTATCAGGAGCAATTCATGAGCAGAGAGCCAGAAGAAAACCCTGAGCATAGCTAGATATGGTCCCAAAACAAAGACAAACAAGACTTTTGGTCAGTGGATTCCTTAAAAGTAAGATATCAAGATAACTTTATCTTCCATTTCAAATATATTGTTTATCTCAGATGGAACAGCTTAATGGTGCTTAAATATAATGCACAATTTCTATGATAATGAAATTGCTAGCACTAGGTTCTTCAAAAGTCTAAAAAAATACTGAATGAAGCAGTTTAACAAATAATGGCCCATTAGAAACTTTAAATGTATATAACATTCTCTATGTTATTAACCAATAATTTTGAGATATGATTTTCTTCCTTTCTACTATTACATGTTGACTATCAGTTTAAGATAAATAATAACTTTATGGAATATGTTTTGGATATTTTACTATTTTGCAAAGGCACCAAAGCCTAAGAGATAACAGATATCACATCTACAAATGTCAGAGGGGCATATGATTATGGTAAAATATAAAATTTTAATATTAATAATTTTTAAGTCCAGAGTATAATTCAAAGGGCTAGAGAGATGCTTTGCATTGATTGGAGGTAACTCGGACCATCTCTTGTACTTTCTGCTTTCCCTAGGTTCCCACAGAGGGTTGCTCCTGAGCTATGAGCTATGAGTATCCCCAAAATACTATTGTTTATTATCCAAAAATAAGCAAAATTAATTTTAATAGATTATGTATTCATATATTTTAATATTATATATGTATACATATTTATATGTCACCTAACATATGAATATTTACTTGATTCACTTGTCTTCCCATTATTCATCAATTTGCTTGAGTGGGCACCAGTAACATCTCCATTTGTCCTAGTCACATGCTATTGTAACACTAGGGCATCTGCTCACTACAGGAACATGAAGAACCTCAAACCATTCGTTCAGGTCATGGAAATGAGGTTGATCATCTTACTGTTGTTGGCATATTAAATACGACATGGATAGGTTGTTAGACTCTGCCATGCAGGTGGGATACTCTCAGTAGTAGGTAGGCTCTCAGTTCATTAATTTACTGATAAATCATGCAATGGGGTGAGCAGGTAGCAGTTCTGCCCCGTGTATTTGTGTCTCTGGTTCAGCATACCTGGGCTTGAAATAGGCTCTCTATAGGGTGGGACTCTGACAGTCTGGGCTTGAGATAGACTTTTCTATTGGGTGGAGTTCTGATGAGCTGTGGAGTCTGGATATTGAAAACTAATATTTACTAAACAGGAATTTTGTGAAATTTGATAAATTGAAAATGGCACAAGTACATTTTGAAATTTATACAATTTACTACATCTAAAAGTCTGTCACTGTGAAAAAAAATATGGATCTGAAAATCAAACCTAAGGAGAACACATTGTCTAGGTTAGCCTAGGTTTAATTCATTGGAATACAAGATCCTCTGAGTATCATTTCATGTAGTTTCCAAAGTAAACAAAACACAAAAGCATCTATAATTTATTACAGTAGTGGCTGTTGTTGACAAAACAAGGCACACTGCTTATTTTCCCTAGCTCATGCTCTTAATGTTCAAACCTTGGTTAAAACCACCAGCACCATAGGACTATTATAAAGACTTTTATTAAGTGAGAATCAAGGTTTGGATAACTACCTGATGTTATATATTTATTTATAATCATCTCTGATCACTTGACACTTGATTACTTGCTATCCTGTTATTTGTCAATTTGCCTGAGCTGATGCCAGTAACGTTTCCATTTGACCCTATCAAGGTGCCAGGGTAGCCCAATGACATCTGCTTGCTTCAGGAATATGAAGAGCATCAAATACTTCGTTCACCATCTTGACAAAGAAGTCTGACCATCTTGTAGGTGGACAGCCACATGATCTTTTGACAACCCATGGGATCCAGTAAGTAATGTCTCTAGTCCAGCGGTCATCTCCAAATCACATTACATGTCCAGCCCAATTGATTTTCGATGTCTTGGCAAACGAGACAGTGTCCCTAACTCTGGATTGTGGACAGAGGTCGGAACTCCATATTCCTTCTCTCACTTGAGTGAGGTGTGATATTCCAAGCAGAGCTCTTTTGATTCCTCTTTTGGGGACCCAGATAGCAATAGCATTCTCATCCTGCTTTCATAGGCCCCAGGTCTCTGCGGCATCACGTTAATTCAGGAAGAATGAAGGAGTCAGAAAGATGTGCCCGGAGACAGAGGTTCTTTGTCCTTTTAGCTATTTCTTAGATGCTCTTGAAAGCATTCCATGCCAATCTCTTCTTCCTGGTGCAGCTCAGATATTAGGTCATTCATCATGTTGAGTTTTCGACCTAGGTACACATAACTGCTGCATTCAGAAATATTTGTTCCATTGAGAGTAAAAGGGGCCTCTGGAACTAGTTCATTTTTCATGAACATTGTTTTGTTGAGATTCAGCTGTAGAATTATCTTTCCACATTCTTGGTTGAAGTCAGCCAGCATTTGGGCCACTTGGCTAATGTTTAGTGTTATTAGAACAATGTCATCAGCGAGCAGCAGGTGGTGTAGTTGCCTACTGTCTATCTTCATTCCCATTCCTTACCATTCTAATTGTCTCAGGACGTTCTCGAGGGTGGTATTGAAGAGTTTCTGTGAAATGGCATCACCCTGCTGAACCCCTCTTTTGACATCAATGATCACTTCCTTTAAGAATGGTGAGATCCTGGTGGTGAATCCATAATACAGCTCATGAAGGATCTTGATGTATTGGATTTGAATGCCCTGTTTGGCTAGGGCTTTGATGACTGCTTCTGTCTCCACAGTTTCAAAGGCTTTCTTTAAATCAATGACCGTGAGAGAAAATGGCATCTTGAACTCCCTACAAACCTCAATGAGCTTGGTTACCATGTGGATATGGTCGATTGTGCTGAATTCTTTTCGGAAGCCAGCTTGCTCGCATGGTTGTCCTTCATCTAATGTTCTGCCAATCCTGTTCAGGATGACTCCGAGTGAACAGCTTGTAGATGACAGACAACAGGCAGATGGGGCAATAGTTGCCAATGCCATGGTTGTCTCCCCTTCTTGAACAGTAGAATTGTCCTGCTGGTTTTCCATTAGGAGGGCACCTTGCATTCAGACAGGTAGCGTGGTGAAAAGCCGAGCCAGTGTATTGATGAGTACTAACGGCAGATTCTTCAGGTGTTCAGGTCTAACTTTGTCTGGGCCTGGTGCTGTTCCCTTCTTTACCGACGGAAATGGCATGACGGATTTTAGAAGGGAGAATGCTGGGAATGACATAACCATCCTGCGGAATTTGGTATGTGGGTGGTTGTCAGAGTGCAGTCATCTTGGTCTTATAATTGGTGAAGGACAGGCGGGAATTGTGGGTGCTTTTCAGGCTTCTGCTGCATTGGCTAGTATTTCTGCTCTTCTCTCTTTGAGGTCTTCCTTTATTGCTTCTCTGCACTGCTTTGCAAGTTTGGGCATTAGCATTTGGTTGCCTGAGGCTCGGGTCTCTGCCACATTGGCAAATGAGCTCGAGAATTTTTGAAGACAGATGTCCCTTTGTGGCTTTCTCTCAGTGTTCTTTGCACAATCATGGAGTGCTGAACTGGTAGGTTGTATTCTTCATCAATGTCATCAATGATGGCATCTTCACATGCTGCCACAATGGTGCCAAATAGTTCCCAGTTGGTGGTCATTCTGGAAGTTCTCTTCTTAAACTTTGCAGCCTTTTCTCCCGTTGTGTGAAGTAGAATTTTTTCACAAAGGAGACTGTGGTCTGATCTTGTTTGGAATTTTGAGACAACAGTGACATGGGTCAATCCACATCGATTAAATAAGATGTGGATTAAACTTCATTGTGGAACTGTCCACCAGAAGATTCCCATGTCCAATGTTTTGATTCAGCCTTCTGGAATTGTGAGTTCCCATGAATGGTCTTGGTGGACATGATGAACTTCTGTCCCAAGTCCACCATCCCAATAGAGCCTCAGAAGAGCCCAGAGGAACCCCCACCCCATGCTGGCAGTGATTTTCATCATCCAGACCCCACTGATCATCAGAATTTCACCCAAGACTAAGCTAATCTCTAGTCCAGCTCATCAGAGACCCAGCCTACAAAGATGCACCTTTTAGAGACCCACCCTTCAGAGGAAAGTATTTCAAGCCCAGGAATGCTTGAACCACAGACATAGATACACCAGGCAGGGGATCTACCAGCTCTCCCTGTTGCCTATGGCCGCTTCACGGCCATGCGATTAATCTCCAAATTACCAAGAATCTTCTACCCACAACTCTCAGAGAGCCCGGCAAGCTACTGAGAGTATACACTCCAGCATGGCAGACCCTGGCAAGCTGTCCAATGCATATTCAATACGCCAAAAGTAGTAATAACAATGTTTATTTCCCCTACCCTGAAAAAGCCCTTACTATGGCATCAATAAGGACAAACAAGGAGTGGCTGTTAAAAATCTCAGGGCCAAACTAGGCTGCCAAAATGAAGAAGGACTAAAGTGACTGTCTGTACTTTCAATTCACATATGCTGGCATCAGAAGCATATATCGAGGTCCTGATGGTACAAGCACAAAAGATCAAGTACAACATCATTGGTCTGACTAAGTCTAGAAGGCGTCAATTGCATCACGCCATTTTTGACACTGGAGAAGAACTGCTCCTCAGAGCATGCGATGAAAGAGGCATCAGTGGGGTTGGTGTCCTTGTCTACATAAACCTGGCTGTGAGCATTGATTCATTTGAATGCCTAACAAACCGGATAGGATGATTACACTTGAAGAGATGTTGCCCACTGCTGGCAGTTTCTATCTTCCTTTTCTATGCACCGACATCCACATACAAGAAAGAAGAAACTGAGAAATTCTACATGGACCTGGAGTTCTATAAAGAAGAATACACCTTCTACAAGATCATATCATCTCTGATGTATGCATAAAATAGTCTAGGTAATATCAGAATAAGAAATGGCTAGGTGACAACCAAAACAATAGCCTAATTTTATTTTTAAATTAGCTTTACTTTTCCTGAGTTATTATTTTTCATCTTGGATATTGTCTGAGACATGAAACTGAACTGCATGGTCATTAGCCCATTCAAGAGACCCTGTCTCAGTTCCTAATATGCCTTGTGATAGATCACACTAATATGTCTTGAGTTTCACATACCTCTTCTCCTATGGATTTCTAGACCCTTCAAATGGAAACACATTTTAAAATCAAATGATGATATTATTTCAGAATAGTCCAATATATTGCTTTTTGGAGTTATTTTTACAACTTCTAATGCATTTAAGCCATTTACTATTATCATTTAACATGGCCACAATATGCCCTGCAGAATCTTGAGTACTTTGCCAAGAGGATTGGAAGTTCATGTCCACCCACACTTGAACTAATAAGAACTTCTAAAATATTTGGGAAAACGATCTTTCTCTTTCCACATATGTTTGTATTTAATGAAGTGGGCCAGATAAAAACTGAATAGCAAAATGAAATGCAGCAAGAACATTTCTTTTCCTATGTGTAAACTGCATTTAAAGGGAAATTTTAAATTTTAATTCTTAGGAGCAGCAGAGTGTGAATCCATTTTGCTGTGTGACTGTGTTGATGGAGAGGGAAGCTCCGATTCTCACAACTCCTAGTAATGAGAGTCACTATTTTGAAGGGGTCTTTGAGGACACTCATCCTGTGATTACCTTTTAACTGCAAGTTTTTAGAAATGAACAATCATTTTTGCAAACTATGAATCTGATAGACTCACAAGAGATGTACTCTAGGGTACATGTAAAGCATGTACCCTAGAGACATGTACTCTTTGTTCTCCTTCAAGCTTCTTGGGGGTTAAGAGCACCATGTCCGTGGTTCAAAGTATATTATCTCAACAGACACATTCTGTTTACAGGATCTCTCTCAGGTGGATTCTCTGCTTGAGTAAGTATAATTCATATATTTTCAAAGGTGGTTATAAACTGTTTTATGCCCACTAATTTAGTCATAATAAGCTTTGGCTCTGTTATAGTAGGAATAGGAATTATACATGGATTTTATTTCAAAAGCTCATCATTGTTAGCCCAGAATCAGCAGATTAATACCAAATTTACATATGTATAGTCCCACATAAAAGCTGCCCATTCATGTTCATTCAATGCCAGAACATTCTTCACAATTGACTGAACTGTGTTGTGTGGCTCCGCACACTAGGCTAACACTGCCATTTCCCACTCATGGAGCAGACCCAGAGCCAGAGTAAGGTACCTATTCATTTCACTGTTCCTATAGAGACAGTGCGGTCAGGACTGCCTGTCCAGTGTCATTCAAAACTGTGTGACTGCTCTAATCAGAACATATCAAATTCTCTCCTTAAGGAGTCACAAGCAATATAGAAGAAGAAGCCACAAGCAACATCAAAGAAGTTTTTAGACTGCCAAGCAAAGGAAACAGGTCAGCATTTTAAGGAAGAAAATGTCTACCAAGTCTGTAAACGAAGTCAGTAATATATAAAATAATAAAAAATGAATTTTTTGGAAGAAATGACAGATGACTATTGTGGGCACAGTTTGCCGGACAAAGGTTCATGGGATTTATAGACATGGTTTCAGACATGGTTTCATAAGAATCAAGACCATCTGTGCCTCTTCCCAGTATCCAGTATCCAAACCAGTTTAGAGTAAGTTGATGCCTTGTCCAATACTTTGAGTCTGTTCTTTGAGTTTACCTCTTTGTTGATCAACCCTATCCTTCAAATACTCATTCCTGTGGTTTTCTGGGGCTACTGCTGCTATTTTAGTTGGGACCCTTGGTGCTGGGGAGCAAAGCCAGGACCAGGTATCCTTGGACATGTAAGTCATGCGTCTGACCCCCTGAGTCACAACCCTGGTTCCTCAAATAGTTGTTTATAGGCATTAATGGAAAATCCTATTATCAACCATGACAAACTTGCAATACTGGAATTTTCCCTCCTTTTGTTCTGTGCAAAAACATCCAGAAATATTTCTACAGGACACGCTGATATCTGATGAGAGATAGCAAACCCCCCAAGTGAGTTTTAACCTTTAAAAGAATGCATAGCTGGCCTTTTTTATCATTCACGTGAAGATTGAGCTTTCTCACCTACCACTTAAGCTTTTCTGAGGGACCATGGGATGTCTGAGATGAGGAAACATCACTGGAGTAAATCTTCTGCACATTACAAAACACTGTCTGGTGTTTCCCCCTGTGCATCACTGAAGAAAATCAATCTCTTATATCTTTGATTTTCCTCCTATATTTTTAACTTCAACCTATGGCACTGTAGTAGAGACTTGTTAAATATTTTTTATAACATTCTCAGTTCTGTATCTATAAATGGGGAAGCTTACAAACTAAACTGAAAGTGATAGTGTCATGTTTAGAATTCTAAACTTGGCTAATCTGATTTGAATTTAAATGTTTGCATTTAAAACCTGTATAAGCTCAAGAATGATGACTTTCTAAACCCCATTTTACCTGTATTGAATAACAACTACTAAATTGATAGTAAAAATATAGTGTAATAGTATTGGACTTTTTCTAAACTCCTTGGAAGTCCTAATTCATTTGATAGCATAAGGACACCTTGAGAAGAGATATATGATCTCTGTGTTCTATAGTGAGTGAAGGAGACTTAGATGACTCAGAAATTTACCTGCCCTCAAGACCAATGAAGAGGTGGGACTTGGGTTTCTACATAACAGCTTGAATCAGAACCAAAGACCTTTAATCTCATGCTCTATGACCAAATAAAGCAGAACTAACAAACTCATCCCAGTGCTCAGCACAGTTTATGTTCAATAAATAATAGCTACAGAATGTAAGATGACTCAAACAATGGATTATTTAAAGGTGTAAAAGAGAAATATCCTAGCAAAATATTTTCACTCAAAATCAAATGGTTTGGATACTTCTACAAAAAGTATGAATAAAACATCCACACAAACCAGTGGTCCTATTCTGGGGCATCAATCCCAAGAACAAAGACTATTAATTAAAAGTGTCCTAGCATGCCTATATACATTACAGCCAAGATCCTGAATCGACCGGGTCTTCAAGAGCAGGAGACAATAAAGAAGCTGTAGTGTGGCCATACAGTGGGATTTTACATGTATTAGATTAGAATTTCAGTTTGCTGCAGTGTGGATTGAAGCAGAGGCCATCATCCTAAGTAAAGTGACACACAAAGTTGTCCTGCATAATATCAGATGTTCTTCATCATATGCAAAGAATAAAGTAATAAAGAAAAGGGCATAGCATGCCTAATATAAAGAACCATGAGACATATTCTAGAATGGGAAGAGTGAAGCTAAGGGGAGGGGGCTGGAGTCAGGCACTGTGGGGCAGTGGGGGAGGGGTCATGACATGCTAGTGGAGGGACTGGTGTAGCAGCAAGTAAAAACAAATGTGAGATCTACTTTACATCCACAAGACCTTAGCAACAAAGGAAACACAATAAAAACAGAAAAAGTAGGTGCCAGAGAGATTTAGTAGCATGGCCAAAGTGCTTACCTTGCAAGAGTCACCCCAGGAAAGATCCTTGCATGCAGAGCCAAAAGTAAACCCTAAGTACTTCCTGGTGAGGCCTAAAACAAAGCAAAAGAAATGCTAAAAAATCCAGAAAACTAAAATCCAGTAAAGATCAATATAAAATATTTTTTACTTACTTATCCAAAATAAAATTCTCTGCTTAACAAGATTTAAGGGCACTTTGGTGGCAGTTGTGAGAAGGAACTCACAATTACATCAATACCATAAACAGTAATACCACTGTAACCAGGTTAGCTAAACCATAGGAAGGAAGGAAAGAAGGAGGAAAGAAGGGATGGATGGAAGGAAGGGAGAGAGGGAAGGAAGGAAAGAAGGAAGGAAGGGATGGAGGGATGGAGGGAAGGAAGAGGAGATGAAAAGGAAGGAAGGGAGAGAGGGAGGGAGGGAAGGAAGATAGGAAGGAAGGAAGGAAGGAAGGAAGGAAGAAGAAAGGAAGGGAAGAAAGGAAAGAAGGTGGGAGGAGGACAGATAATTCAACATGTACATACATGGGTGTCTTCATAGTCAACAAGAATATGTAATGAATCACATGCAGATATTTCTTTCAGGAACTTAGCATTTATAGGTGCTCATAAGACTACACAAACATGTGAAAGCATTTGTCACTTTTAACTTAATTTATGCAGTTGGTCTGTCGTTAGGCTAATCAGTTCACATAGTGTTTTCTGAGATTGTTTTATGTGACTTCAAATATTTTTTGACACCCTGGGATACAGTAGTGAACAGAAGTTAAATTCATTCTCAAGGAAGCTACAGTCCATAAAAGATTCAATAATAATAAGTTCGAATAGCTCAACTTTTGTCAAAACTGCTTAGGGCAAGAATAATATTTAAAGAAGAAAATGCGATTTCACTAAACCATAAAGAAAAGTAAGATTTGGCCAAAGGGAGCCAGATTTGGAGAAGCATCAGAACCACTGTGAACTAAAAATTGGAGATGACAAGATGCTGGGAAAATGCTAAAACACTTAAGTGTTAAATTTATTTTTAATTGAGAACTGGTTCGCAAATTCAACCAAAAGTTAGATTCACCCAAGAAAATTCTAGAAATGCCAAGGCCAGGCAGGTCAAATACATGGCGATGTACATGCTAGGGAGCGGGATGGCGTAAGGGTTCTTTATTCACTGGGTTACCCCAGCATTCAGCCAAGTTTACAGATACTGGTTTAGGGTATTAAGAGTTATGATGAGGCATTCTCAGAACAAGATGAGGTCGAGTTGTGCCGAGTAAGAAAAGGATCAGAATTCCAAGAGGATTCTGCAAGGACAACCATGTGAGCAAGCTGGCTTCTGAAAAGGATTCAGCACAATCAACCATAGCCACATGGTAACCAAGCTCATTGAGGTTTGTAGGGAGTTCAAGATGCCACTCTGTCTAATGTTCATTGATTTAAAGAAAGCCGTTGATTCTGTTGAGACCGAAGATGTCATTGAAGCCCTAGCCAAGCAAGGCACTCAACCCCAATAGATCAAGATCCTTCATGAGCTCTATATGAATTCACCACCAGGATCTCACTATTCTACAAGGAAGTGATAATTGATGTCAAAAGAAGGGTTTGGCAGGGTGATACCATTTCATCAAAACTTTTCAGCACCACCCTCAAGAACATCATGCAACAATTAAAATGGGAAAGAATGGGAGTGAAGATAGATGGTCAGCAACTATACCACTTCTGCTTCGCTGATGACATTGTTCTAATAACACTAAACATTAGCCAAGCATCCCAAATGCTGGCTGACTTTGACCGTGAATGTGGAAAGATAGGTCTACAGCTGAATCTCAACAAAACTATGTTCATGAAAAATGAACTAGTTCCAGAGACCCCATTCACTCTCAACAGAACAAACATCTCTGAATGCAGCAGTTATGTGTACCTAGGTTAAGAACTCAACATGATGAATAACCTAAAACTCTGTCAGTTTCTTTGGAGATGGGGCCAAGTGGATGTTGGGGCTGTGAAGGAATCTTCTGTGGACAAAGTTTGGCAGCAGGAAGATCACAAGTTGCATGTTGTTATTTGATTGTTAGCTCACTGGTAAGCCTGGTGGCCCAGCAGGGTGGAGGAGCCCGTCTACCTGGTATTGATGACTCTTTCCCTTGGGGTGAGCTGGGTGGGGAAGGTGCAGGTGGGGGGACAAAACTCCTGTGAGGGCAGAAAAGGCAGAGAAACACAGAGCAGAGCAGGGAGGCCAGTGGACAGCAGCGCAGGGCAGGGACCAGCACATGAACATTTGTGTGGAGAAGCATGTTTTGCTGCTGCATTGCTGCAGCTGAGAATCAGTCAATGAACTCCTAGGGCTGATCTGTCTCTTTGGGTGAACAGGAGGAGGCATCCACTGCAACTGGGAAGAGGAAACACAGCAACTGCGATTCAGAGGACACAAGGCAAGGACAAGAAGTGTTCAAAGGGCCTCCACTGCAGGCTGCTTCCCAGCACTGGGTTAGAGAGTCAACTCCCAGGCCTAGAAATGGGGTAAAGTCAGGGAACTTTGGACAAGCAGGGGCCCAGCATGGGCCAGTTTGGGGACACATCAATTAATTGAATTTTCTCACTCCTGGTTTTATTTTGCTATTGAAAATGTTCTATTAATTATACTTTCAGTGTCATTTTAAGACCGAGTTTAAGAGAAATATAATTATGAAATAGTCATGTTGCATGAGAAGGGATTTTCCCTGGCCTGTGGCAGAGAAGCAGTGGAGGTGGGACCACAAAGCTGAGCAGTGGCATAAACAAGGCATCGGCCTCTGTCTCTGCAGACAGCAGGTGCACGGGCGCCTCCTAAGCTGTCATTGTTTCCAGTCACATTACTGACAGGTCCTCTTGACTCCTGGGCAATGCCAGAGTCCCGGCCTGAGAGGGAAGTGGACTGCAGCCCGCCAGGGGACCCTTTAAGGGGCGCCACCATCCGTGTCCATATGAGTTTTCAATGACCACAGGAGCATGGGATGCTTTGTGAAAAGAAATGTAAAATAATAATGATACAAGTTTCTAAAAAAGAATAATGAAATTCTGTGCCTTACAAGAGTCTTGCCTGTGAAAAAAAGCCCCTGGAGCACCATGCAAGTCAAACATGCCAAATTCTATTTCTAGACCACATTTTCCTTGGCCTTAGGGAACAACTGTCAAATGGTTCCTCATCTAACATACAGACAAAGCCAGAGTCGATTGATAACTTTTAATGAATAGAGTCAGATTAATAAATGCTTGTTGACTTGATTTAGGAGGGAAAGGAGAGTCTGTTGCATTGCAGTTTCATACTGTGAGAGGAAATGAAGACTGTGAAGACACAGATATCATAACAGGAAAGGCCCTGGGACCTGGGACATCAGTAAGGACCCTGGTTCTTGGCACCTCTGTGTAAATGGTGCTGTGCACTCAGCCCCAGGACAGGAGTGACCATGAGTGTGGACAGAAGTGGGATATAGAGGTTTTCTGATTCCTTCTGAAAACAAACTGCTGCTGCCAGAAATAATGCCAACCTAGAACTGAGCATTAAATAGAGGCAAAAGGATACACATGACAACCTTTTAATGTATGTTCTGTAATCCATAGTCTGGAAGGGAAGGAAAAGAGAAAGAGAGGAAAAGAAATAAAGAACCTGCCATGGAGGTGGGCTGGGGAAGGGGGGAGGGAACCGGGGATGTTGGTGGTGGGAGATGGGCACTGGTGGAGGGACGGATGCTGAAACACTGTATGACCAAAACCCAAACATGAACTTTTTAATTGTATATCTTTTTATTTGTATATCTCACGGTGGTATAATAAAATACTTAAAAAAAGAAAAAGGAGCTTTGAGTCTTTAAACAATTTCTCGTATAAAGTCATTTAATTATACTCTGCTGAGTTTCTGTATCTATAACCATAAATAGCCCCAGCATTAAATTACTGCTTTTATCTAGTAATCAAAATACACAGTGTACCCAAACGTCACCCAAAAAATAAAGAAAACACACTTTAGAATGTTGTGGAAGGTGTTTTGTACTGTTCTTATATCTAGGTATGCATAGATTTTAAAAATTAGCACATATATTCAAATAATCGTTCATTTTCTTCCTTAACAAGGTATGCCTGGGGCCAGAGCAATATCAAGAGCAGAGAAGGCATTTGCCACACAACACAGCCCACAGGGTTAGGTTGCCACGTGGCCCACCAGAGCTCTGCATGGTCCCCTGAGCCCTGCCAGGACTAATCCTGAGCTCAGAGCCAGAGTATGCCCTGAGCACCACTAGGTGTGGCCCCACCAAAACAGAACAAAACACAGTATGCTTTATGTCCAAAATTATGCCATATTCTCAGATAATGATGGAAAAAGCACACATTCCTTTTTTCAGGGTGTTTTAGACAATAATAATGCACTGTCATAAGAAGGAAGCAAGCTGAGCACTGGGACCCTCTGCCTCTGGTCACTGCACATCTTCCAAGATTCCAGCACTCATGTGTGGATCCTGTTCACAGGATACAGCAGTGCAAGGAGCTGAGGTGTGGACTCACATATGTGCAGAATTCTGCATCCATCAGCAACTGTACCAGAGGCTGCTTGTTGACATAATGTGGTAAACAAAACTGGTAACAGTGATAGGCAAAAAGCATTCACATCATGGAGAATTAGTGCACACAGCTCAGAAACACTGACACAAGATGTGAACTCATTCTAGGCCAAACAACAACAAACTAGGTCCCCTTGGCCAGACACTTACATGGGAAATGAACAAAATATATTAGTACAAAAGTGCAAATAAGATAAATTAATATCTTTCAAGCTTTGGATGGGCAATGATGAATAGAGACAAATGTCTTTCATTTTTTTTTGTGCCACATCTGTCAATGCTCAGGGCTTACTAACGCTTGGCTCTTTCTCAGAGATCACTCCTGGTGGGCTCAGCAAATCACCTGCACCTCCCAGGACAAACCCAGGTGTGTTGCATGCTAGGCGATTGCCCTACCTACTGTACCATCATTCTGGCCCCCCAAATATCTTTTTTTATATTTTAAGGAAGAAAAAG
This sequence comes from Cryptotis parvus, assembly GCA_021461705.1. Lineage (NCBI taxonomy): Eukaryota > Metazoa > Chordata > Mammalia > Eulipotyphla > Soricidae > Cryptotis > Cryptotis parvus. The sequence continues at coordinate 138,285 of JAJIBD010024276.1, read as the reverse complement.
ATGAGGTACAAGTGAAGAACTATGCATATAGAATGGCAGGAACATAGTGTATGATCTACATTTTGATCATCCGCACATAAATGGCTTCGGGCCTTCACTGGCCTTCTGCTCTGTGCCCTATACCATGCGTGCACAAAGATTTCCCCCACCACCACCACCACTGACCTGCAGACAGGATGAAAGCTCCAGCCTCTGAAATCTATGAGGAGAAACTTTCAAATGTTCATCCACAGGAACTTCAAAAGGAAATCTTAAAAAGTGCAGATTTCTAAGTGTCACCTCTAAACCTGTGGATCTATGAACTTTGTAGCCTGAAATTTATAAAATAAAAGATACATACTTCACAATCTTGAATACTCATCTAGGTAACATAGTGGTATTCCTATTGTGTTATTCAAATACGCTATTTTTCTAATTCAAATGTATTTTTCATAAAAATGATTCACTATTGAACATTTTATTCTTTTTATTAAGTCTATTTTGGTTTATATAATAGCATCTAAAATTATATCTGATAACTTTGAATCTTTGTTGAATATATACATTGATTTGGTCAATCTTTTCAAATATATATTTTATATATACATGAATGTACTTTTATCTCTAGCATTTCTTATACTTCTCTCAACTATATAATGAAGAGTTATATAGTTCTTTATTCCCTATATCTATCTTCTGATTATTCAGTCAATAGCTTCCCACATGCAGATTTCAGAATATCAACTGATTTTAACACAAATATAGTAAGTATCCCACCCACAACTTACTTCATCTAAGTTTCTAAGGTTTGAAGGCAGGTTAATTAATTCTTTGCTGTTGCTTTTACACTATATATATATATATAATTTGTTTGGGGGTTTCATCACCCAGAAGTGCTCAGGGCTTCATCTTGGATCTTGACTCTGATTTCAGGGGTCCCCCTTAGTGGACTCAGAAACATACCTGGGAATCAATGAGTGTCGGCTGCGTGCAAGGCAAACATCTTACCCACTGTACTAGCACTCTGGCCCCTGTGCTATTGCTTTTATAGAAATCTACCCACTGGAAACACAATCACATTTTGCAGAAATGTCAAGTCAATTATTCCTTAACTTCCAGTACAGCACTTATTGTGATATAAAGATGATGATAAAATTTTTGAACTAGTGCGCCTTTCAACTACAGATAAAAAAAAACATTTTCCCTATGACTTTCATCAGAAATATTGTGAAATAGTTTCTCTAGATAATCATCTTAATTAAGTGGAAATGCTTCAATTCAATTGATCAGAATTGATTGAATTTCCTTATTTTTCTCCCTCAAACTTTTTCAATGACCTATATTTAGAACCACATTGTAGGTGATTACATACAGCTTATCTACAGACTTATCTGAAAACATGTAACATTTGAACTTTAAAAGAAAGAAAAGGCACAACTTTATCTGATCTAATGCTAGGGCCCAACATCACTCTTCAGAATTAGGGTGCAGAGGTTGGGTTTACATTTTCTCCAGCACTGCTTTTGACTCACCTAGTTCAGGAAATAGTAGACTGAGAGCAATTCCAGTTCTCACAAAAAAATTAATTTTCCATAACTGGTTTATGAAGTTTTGTTAGTTAAGTACTAGTCTAGTAAATTAGAGAAAATGCAATATATTCTTAATAATGTATTTTCCATCATCAAAACTGAGAAATATTGGCTTCCATGCCATTCTTTAAGATATGTTAACGCACAAGTACTCAGTTAAAACCCTAAATACATATACATGTGTGTATATTACATAGATATGCATATATGATATGTGTAAAATTCTGTATGATGTTATAAAGCTGATATAGATATCAACATACTCATATTTACTAGAATCTATTATTTGGTTTGGTGTGGTTGAAATGATTTATAATTCAATATAAAATTTATATGCAGGGGCTGAAGAATCTAGACACTCAAGATTCCTTGAGTTTCCTTTATGCAGTTTAAAATTTATATCAGAGTTATATCCTTAAAATATATAGCAGTTATATACTCTAAATGTATGTATTGCAATCCACAATGTGTACAAGAAGGAAGAAAGAGAGAGAGAGAGAGAGAGAGAGAGAGAGAGAAAGCATTCCTGGGCTTGAAATACTTTCCTCTGAAGGGAGGGTCTCTGCAGGATGGGTCCTTGTAGGCTGGGTTTCTGACAAGCCCGCCTGGAGACTGGATTAATCTGATGGAACAAACATCTCTGAAAGCAGCAGTTATGTGTACCTAGGTCGAGAAGTCAACATGATGAACGACCTAAAACCTGAGTTGTGCAGGAGGAAGAGAGCGGCATGGAATGCCTTCAAAGGCATCGAAGAATCCATTTTGATCTGACTTTTGTGCATAGCGTTAGAAGGAGGTCTAAGTTCATTTTTTCACGTAGCTGCCCAGTTTTCCCAGCACCATTTGTTGAAGAGGCTTTCTTTGCTCCACTTAATATTTTTTGCTCCTTTATCGAAGATTAAGTGGTTGTATATTTGTGAGTGCGTTTCAGGATACTCAGTTCTATTCCATAGGTCTACGGGTCTGTCTCTATACCAATACCACACTGTCTTAATTACAACTGCTCTGTAGTAGAGCTTGAGGTTGGGGAAAGTGATACCTCCCATCTTCTTTTTTCCCAAGGATTGCTTTAGCTATTCGTGGGGTTTTATTATTCCATACAAATTTCAGATCTTGATATCAGACATGAATCTATAAGGTACATCGAAGAAAACATAGGAGAAACGCTCTACGACATCGAAACGAAAAGTATCTTTAAAGACGACACACCACTGACCAAGCAAATGGAAGCAATGATAAACAAATGGGATTATATAAAATTGAAAAGCTTCTGCACCTCAAAAGAAATGGTGACCAAGATACAAAGACAATCCACAGAGTGGGAAAGGATATTCACCCAATACCCATCTGACAAGGGGTTAATATCCAGGATGTATCAGGCACTGGTAGCACTCCACAAGAAGAAAACAGCCAACCCCATCAAAAAATGGGGAGAAGAAATGAACAGAAGCTTCCAAAAAGAAGAAATTCGAATGGCCAAAAGGCATATGAAAAAGTGCTCTTCATCTTTAATCATCAGGGAGATGCAAATCAAAACAACAATGAGGTACCATCTCACCCCACAGAGACTGGCACACATCCAAAACAGCAAAAACAACCGGTGCTGGCGTGAATGTGGGGAAAAAGGGAACTCTCATCCACTGCTGGTGGGAGTGCCGACTGGTCCAGCCCTTTTGGAAAACAATATGGGCATTCCTCCGAAAGCTAGATATTGAGCTCCCATTTGATCCAGCAATAGCACTCCTGGGAATATACCCGAGAGACCGAAAAACACATAGCAGAAACACTATCTGTACTTCTTATTCATCTCTGCGCTATTCACTATAGCTAGAATCTGGAAACAACCTAAATGCCCGAGAACAGAGGACTGGCTAAAGAAACTGTGGTTCATCTACACTATGGAATACTATGCGGCTGTCAGAAAGGATGAAATTATGAAATTTACCTGCAAATGGATGGACATGGAGTCTATCATGCTGAGTGAAATTAGTCAGAAGGAAAAGGACAGATATAGAATGACTGCATTCATTAATAGGATATAAATAGATACCAGTGTTTTACTAAATGTGGGAAATGGTAATGGCAGATTAAAACTCACCATTGAATATACACAAAGAGACTTAAGTGATAAACTCTAAATATCTGCAGGACTAGCCACAATGTGTAAAATAAGAGGGAGAGAGATGCAGAGACAGAGAGAGATAGAGAGAGAAAGAGAGGAAAATGGGGTACCTGCTATTAAGACAGCCTTGGGGGACGGGAGGGGAGGGGTACTTTGGTGGTGGAAATGGGGCACTGGTGGAGGGATGGGTGCTGGAATACTGTATTACCAAGAACCAATTATGAACACCTTTGTAATTGTATGTTTCACGGTGGTATAATAAAAAAAAATTAAAAAAAAAACAAAGGCATCGAAGAAATAGCTAAAAGGACAAAGAACCTCCGGCTCGGGCACATCTCTTTGACTCCACCGTTCGCCCTGCATTAACATACGCCTCAGAGACCTGGGCCCTATGAAAGCAGGATGAGAATGCTATTCGGGTCTCCCAGAGAGGAATCGAAAGAGCTATGCTTGGAATATCATGCCTCACTCAAGTGAGAGAAGAAATCCGGAGTTCTGACCTCCGTAGCTATTCCAGAATCAGGGACGCTGTCTCATTTGCCAAGGCATCGAAAATCAGATGGGGTGGACATGTAATGCGATTTGGAGGCAACCGCTGGACTAGAGCCGTTACCGACTGGATCCCACTGGATGTCAAAAAGATCACGTGGCCGCCCACCTACAAGATGGTCAGACTTCCTTGTCAAGACCCTGAAGGAATGGTTTGAGGCTCTTCATATTCCTGAATCAACCAGATGCCATTGGGCTACATTGGCACGTGATAGGGTCCAATGGAAATGTTACTGGTCCGGGCTCGAGCAAATCAATGAATAACGGGATTCAAGTGATCAAGTGATCAAGTAAATATACCAGATACCTGACTCTTCAGAAAAAACTGCCTTCCAATGGGAACTAGAGTGATGGAGTTGTCCATTAGGATGTTACCCCTTAAAATCAAATTAATAAAGGAATTAAAATGAACATGAGCCACATTAGTAATCAACATGAATAAAATATTGATGATGATGCCTCCAATATACATTTGTGGGGAGGCTACCAGGGCCACTGTTTGCAATTCTCATCCACTGGGCCTTTGCCCTGAGGATGTGCTGCTGTTCTGCCCCTGCTCTGGGGCACTCTGGCTATGCTCAGAAGATGCGAGGACCACACCCAGCAGTGCTGGGGGCCTCTGTAGTAGAGGCAGAGACCTAGAAGGCTATACCCAGTGTTGGTGAGACCTGAAGGGCTACGCTTGCTGGTGCTCAAAAATTCTGTGGTGCTAGGAATCAAATAGGCACCTTGCAGGCACCTTAACCCTGGCTCACCAATAAAAGTAGGTCCTGACGTTTTTCCCATGTCTTGAGTTTCCCTCAATGCAGTTTTTTAAATGCCATTTACATTAAGTACTATAATTTATTATAGTTTAGCAGCCAAGAAACACTACCAAAGGGAACAGAAATATTTGGGCAGATTTATGTCAACATTAGAAGCCGCCAAGAATATTTGCCTTCACATAGTACAGCAAGGACTGAATGAAACTCTACATGTCACACTTGGTCCCACCACGGAGAACAATGTGGCAGAAGCTGTTGGCCTTTTGACATTCCTTTCTGTGTTCTAAGTAATTCAAATTCCAAACCAGACACAAGGATAATTTATAACACTGGCTCCAAACTTGTTGTACACTCTGACCCTTGAAATTATAGTTTGTTAATTTTCAGATTTTTGTTTCAGTTAAAGTGTTTTTAGATTGAGATGCTTTTTGAAGCCTTGAATTTCCCTACTGAGAATTAATTAAGAACTGTTAAGCAAGATTCTGCACTTCTACATCAAAAATAGTTTATAAATGTGGATTAGCCCTTACTTTTTTGCTACATTAATAAGCTCATATTGTTGAGTAAGGAATTATTACATGATCAGGTGACCAGAAAGGTTCTCCCACTCCACTTGATTATAAAAACCTAATCAACCTTCTATGATTAATTTAAAACACAACCACATTTCTAAATCTGAAGCACCTCTAAGCCTATATAATGTTCTCTCTATATATACAATTAATCATGATATGATTTGAGATGCTCAAGACTCTCAATATGCTGATATATAATGATGGAATTTCAGTGTCTCATCGTTCACTCACCATATGGCTATACAGAGCATTTATTGATAGACAAAATATTTCATGCATTTAGACTAAATCTAAAAAGAAATATTGATAAAAGAAATATATGATAAATGAATTAAGTTTTATTACTTTCCTCTTAAACACAGGGTAAAGCACTACTAGGCATATTGTAAGGAAGACATTTTTTTCTTTGTACCAATGAATGAATATGGTTTATTACTAATTGATCAACTCATTAGCTAGTTTTAATAATTATAAGCAATTCTCTAGGGTTTTCTTTTCTTTTCTTTTTTAATTTTTATTATTTTTTTTACAATTACAGAGATATACAATTAAAAAGTTCATATTTGGGTTTTGGTCATACAGTGTTCCAGCACCCATCCCGCCACCAGTGCCCATCTCCCACTACCAACGTCCCCGGTTCCCTCCCCCTCCCCCAGCCCTCCTCCATGGCAGGTTCTTTATTTCTTTCCATTTCTCTCTCTCTTCTCTTAGGAAGACATTTCTTTACTTTCTATAATTGTAAGCTGTGCATTCAGTGGAACCATTTATATTTGGCAAATAGCTACCAGAGCAACATGAATAACACAAGGCCTACTAAGCATGGTCTCAGTATATTCTAGCATAAGGAAAGAGAGGAGTTCAATAACAGTTCAAAGCACTTTTTAAGAATAGAGCTAGAAGATCCATAGGTACAACTCAGGGTCAAAGCACGTGCTCACGTACTCAAACCCTTGTTTCTCTGAACTCCAAAGAGCTTCTCTCAGGGGTAATGCAGACAGGAGAAATGCTATTTCTTGCCCCTTTCTGGTGAGCTGCTAGAATTGGGTTTCCCTCTTTACCCAAGCGGGGCGATGCGGGCGTGTGCCTGCCCCGCCCCGTCGCTCCCGTGGTCCCCGGAGCACCGCCAGGTGATTCCGAGTGCAGGAGTAACCCCGGTTGCGGGTGCCCAAAAAAAAAAAAAAAAAAACAAAGACCAGAGCATTTGCTTTTCCCTTAGAGACTGTTGCCTCTGAGTCAAGATTTTCCTCATCTTTTTTCTTTAGACTCAGGGGAAATAATGCATTGCCGAAGCTCTGGAATTACCTGCACACGTGTATTAGCTATTCTTTTTGATAATTGTAAACTCTACCCAGAACTATTTTCCAAAGAATTCCATTGTAAAATCCAGAATTGCCCAATCTGAATGCTCACAGAATATCTGCTAAGAGTTTTAAATAAAAATATTCAAGGACAAAAAACTCAGTGGTATTGGTGACATATTACCCACTACTAGTAAATTTGAAGTGCTTTATTATTAGATAGATGGGAAGGATAAAGATCAAGAAAGTTACAAATCACAAATAATGTCCAGGCTCATTATATATTATATATAATACATATCTATTATACATTATTATACTCATGGATTTTTTATTATACCACCGTGAGCTATACAATTCCATAAACATTCATATTTGGGTTTTAGTCATACAATGCTCCAGCTCCCATCCCTCCAATAGTGCCCATTTTCCACCACCAATGTCCCCTGATTCCCCCAACCCCAGCCTCCCTCTATGGCAGGCACTTTTCAGCTCTCTCTCTCTCTCTCTCTCTCTCTCTCTCTCTCTCCCTTCTCTTATATATTGTGGCTGCAATACATACATTTAGAGGTTATCAAGTATATTCTTTTGCCTACTTTCAATGCTCAGTTCTATGCTGGTATTATCATTTACAATAATTATTAGCACAACTGCTTCTGTCTCTGTCTTACCTAACCTCTGACTCCCACATATTTTCAGTAGGTTCACCCACTGATAAGCCTCCTGATTCATGTTATGTCTGGCCCTAGATATTGGTATCATGCTATTTTTATATCCTGCAAATAAATGCAAATAATTCTATATCTGTTCTTTTCTCTCTGGCTAATTACACTCAGCATGATCTTCTTTCTCCATGCCCATCCATTTATAGGCAAATTTCATAACTTCATTTTTTTCTAACAGCTTTGTAGCATTCCATTGTGTAGATGTACCACAGTTTCTTTATCCAGTCGTCTGTTCTCGGGCACTCTGGTTGTTTCCAGATTCTGGCTATTGTGAATAGTGCTACTATGAAAATAAAAGTGAGGGGGCTGGAGCGATAGCACAGTGGGTAGGGCATTTGCTTTGCACATGGCCAACCTGGGTTTGATCTCTGGCATCCCATATGGTCCCCTGAGCAGTGCCAGGAGTAATTCCTGAGCCAAGAGCCAGGAGTGACCCCTGATCATTGCTAGGTGTGACCCCCAAAAACATAGAAAAAAAAAGAAAAGTACAGATGGTATTTCTGTTGTGTGTTTTTGGCTTCCCAGGGTATAATCCCAAGAGTGGTGTGGCTGGGTCAAACGGGAGCTCAATTTCTAATCTTTGGAGTAATGTTCATATTGTTTTCCAAAAAGGTTTGACCAGTTGACATTCCCACCAACAATGGAGGAGAGTCCCTTTCTCCCCACATCCATGCCAGTACTTGTTGTTCTTGTTCTTTTGGACGTGTGCCTGTCTCTGTGGTGTGAGGTGATATTTCATTGTTTTGTTGATTTGCATCTCCCTGATGATTAGTGATGTTCATTTTTTCATATGCATTTGGGCCATTTGAATTTCTTCCTTGTCAATGTTTCTGTTCATTTCTTCTCCCCGTTTTTTGGGGTTGGCTGTTTTCTTCTTGTAAAGTCTACCAGTGCCTGATATATCCTGGATATTTACCGCTTATCAGATGGGTATTGGGTGAATATTCTTTCCCATTCTGTGGACTGTATTTTTTTTATCTTGTTCACTGTTTCTTTTGAATTGAAGAAGCTTTTTAGTTTCATGAAGACCCAAATGTTTATCTTTGCTTCCAATTGCTTTGTTAGAGCTGTTTCAACTTTGTTGAAACACCTGAAGTTAAAGTTAGTGGCCTTTAACTTCAATGTTATGGAGGTTTTTTTTTCTATATTTTCTTCGACATGCTTTATGGATTCAGGTCTGATATTGAGATCTTTAATCCATTTTGATCTGATTTTTGTGTATGGTGTTAGGCAGAGGTTCAAATTCAGTTTTTTACATGTAGCTGCCCAATTTTCCCAGCACCATTTCTTGAAGAGGTTTTCCTTGCTCTATTTTGAACATTTTTCTCCTTTATCAAAGATTAAATGATCATGTATTTAAGATGGGTGTCAGGAACCTCAACTCTATTCCATATGTTCACAGGTCTGTTTTTACTTCAATACCATGTTGTTTTAATTACTACTGCTTTGTAGTACAGTTTGAAGTTGGGAAAAGTGATGCCTCCCATATACTTTTCCCCAAGGATTGCTTTAGCCATCTGTGGGGGTTTATAATTCCATACAAATTTCAGGAGTGTTTGGTCAATTTCTTTGAGGATGTCATGGGTATCCTTATAGGGACTGTATTGAATCTGTATAAAGCTCTAGGGAGTATTACTATTTTGACAGTGTTGATTCTCCCACTCCAGTATACTCATGAATATTGTATGAGAAATACTCAACCTTGAGAAGAATGTTTCTAAACAATGTACATAGTGAAAAGTAATAAGATAGCAACAGTTTTTTTTTGAGTGAGAACATCCAAGATAGAAAGAAAGAAAGAAAGAAAGAAAGAAAGAAAAGAAAGAAAGGAAAGAAAGAAAGAAAGAAAGAAAGAAAGAAAGAAAGAAAAAGAAAGAAAAGAAAGAAAGAAAGAAAGAAAGAAAGAAAGAAAGAAAGGAAGGAAGGAAAGGAAGGAAGGAAGGAAGGAAGGAAGGAAGGAAAGAAGGAAGGAAGGAAGGAAGGAAGGAAGGAGGAAGGAAGGAAGGAAGGAAGGAAGAAAGAAAGAAAGGAAGGAAGGGAAGAAAGAAAGAAAGAAAGAGAAAAGAGAGAAAGAAAGAAAGAAAGAAAGAAAGAGAGAGAAAGAGAAGAGAGAAGAAAAGTGTCTCCCACAGAGACACCCTGGTGATGGGTGGGTGGAAGGAGGGAAATTGGGGACACTTGTGGTAGTAAATGTATACTGATGAATGGACAGGTGTTAGAACATTGTAAATCATCATAATAATAAAATATAATTAAGAACTTGAATGTCAGTACCAATCTATAGATAAAATTACTTTTTATCAAATAATCATTCACACCCTTGTAACTGGTATGTCAGTTACTCAGTAGAAGTATTTGCTTTTATATCTCCAAGTAATGCAAACTTTGTGTATATTCTTACCTTTTTTTTTTTTATTATACCACCGTGAAACATACAATTACAAAGGTGTTCATAATTGGTTCTTGGTAATACAGTATTCCAGCACCCATCCCTCCACCAGTGCCCCATTTCCACCACCAATGTACCCCTCCCCCCAGGCTGTCTTAATAGCAGGTACCCCAGTTTCCTCTCTTTCTCTCTCTATCTCTCTCTGTCTCTGCATCTCTCTCCCTCTCTTTCTTCTGATCAAAAAAATAAAGAAGAAACCAAGAATCATTTGCAAATAAATTGCAGATGGCAGTTGCTTCATATAAATACAGTTAAGTATATGTCCTTTACAATGCAAAATGATCTATTGCATATATTAGAAATTGAGCAACTGTCTTGACCAAGACAATAAAGGACATATAGCTACAGTGTTTGTCCACAAAGTGAGACTGCCATTCTGATCGATATGTCTTTTATTTCTTCCGGGACATCTGTAGGTGAGTTTGCTGGTACAAACAGTCTGACCACCCATTAAGTGGAACTTTATTAATAGCTCCTGCTTACATAAGGGGATTTCATCTGTCAGCCTCACTCACTGTGAAACACTGCTTAAGTCACCGGCAAAACTGGCTTGGGGTAAATTTTACTTTTGGGGGTAAAGAAAGAGCCAAGTGCAGGAAAGTCACTTAGATCATGGAACCTGCTGAAATTGGCCATCTTAAAGATGTTCCTTACTGCTGGGATGAAGAAAAAGAACAATGTAGTCAAGATCCTCAGAAGATTTTCCTCAACTCTGGTGTTCCTAATGATAGATGTAAACACAATGAGTTAAGAGGGGGTGGATACTTGCTTTGCAGTATCATGGAAGAATTGATTAGAAGTTAAGTAGGTCAGAATTTGGATGCTAAGTGTATGTACAGAATCAGGAAGGAATAAGAGATGGCCCTATGTGCTCAAGAAGAGTTCCCTGACAAAACCATATTAGCTCATAGATTATTGGGTAACAAGGGATTAGATGTGACTCCATCAGTCCTAAGAGTACTGGGGCACTCTGCTATCTGCACTCCCTGGCTTCACGGGATGAATAAAGTCAGATGTTCCTACTGTGAGGTTATTACCAACCCAGTAAAATGTCTGTGCTACATGACCTATTAAAGAAAGTAAACTTACACAATTGATGAGCTCAGGAACAGGAATGAATCTGAAGATAATAGTCCGATCAAACAGCATTCAATTCACTCTCAGTGGTGATAAAACAATCTGGAGATTATTTTGTGCTTTTCATTTGCACATCTTTCAAAGTTAAGTTTCAATTTAGCAACTGCTCAATTTCTAGACATTTCAGATGCAAAGGGTCACACTTGGTCCATATAAGTATACGGCACTAAGTTTGTGTTTTCTCACTTAGGGAAATGCAGAGAACTAACTCAAAACTAACACACAAATTTCATATTTAAAAGAGGGAATGATCTGGAGCTTGAGAGCTAAAATTTCAGACTATGTAAATGATGTGAAAAGCTTGAGTAGGGCAAGAGACCAGAGTCAAAGGACTCCTCCAATGGGTGCACATGTGTGTAAGCAGGCACACCTGTATGCATTAATGTATACTCTGAAGATGCAACATAATTTTCTAAGAGAGTTGATAACACATTTTAAAAATATGCATAGTTGATTGAAAAACAATCTCAAATTTCAAAAAAATACAAAAGTGCATGGAGGGTCATAGAAACAGTTCACAGTTGAGCTCGTTTCTCTATGAGTGAGCTGGGCCAGTGCTGATTTGAAGCACCACAAACAAAATTAGAAAAGGGAAGTAAACAGGTAGGCAGAAAGCATGCTTTGGTTATAGTGCAATGAAATAATGAATGAGAAACAAAGCAATCAGTAAGCGAAAGTCACTCCCAACTTGAAATTAAAAATTCTGTTACTCTTGGGGAAAATTTCAGATTTCAGAGCAATTATGAAACTATTCTTTTTCACAACCCATGAAACAAATATATTTGTAGAACAGCATGCAAAAATTATTTATAGTATATTGCAAAGTAATAGTAGAAAATGAATTAAACAACTGACTGAAAAGTTTACAGAAATATAAAATTACCACAAATGTGTGGGAGTCAGAGGTTAGGTAAGACAGAGAAGGGAACATGTGCGAATAAATGTCGAAAGGGCTAATACCAACCTAGAACTGAGGCATTAAATACAGGCAAAAGATGCACATGATGGCCTTTAAGTATATGTATTGCAACCCACAATATGTAAGAGAAGGAAAAGAGAGAGAGGGAGAGAGAAAAGAGATAAAGAACCTGCCATGGAGGCAGGCTATGGGAGGGGGAGGGAATTGGGGACATTGGTGGTGGGAAATGGGCACTGGTAGAGGGCGGGTGCTGGAGCACTATGTGATCGAAACCTCTAAACATGAACAACATTGTAATTGTATATCTCATGGTGGTATAATAAAATATTAATAAAAAGAGATATAAAATTAACAGGAGAAACAAAATGGTTAGGATTTGAATGAATGACATTTTAGAGTCCTTAACATCTTATTTTGTTTATTTTCTTTTCATATTTGTGCAGACTAGATTTGTGGTTGTTTTAAAGTACCTTTAGCCTAAAAAATTTTGGATCACTGAAAACATTCTTGTTTTAGATAAAGCGGTGGCCATTAGAAGAGTATAGATTCTAGAAAAAGCCCAAAATATATACCAAAAAGGGATGAAAGTCAGACTGGCTTGCAGAGGGGAAGGGTGCGGCCAGAGCCAGGTGGAGGGAGGTCCTGTAAGGGGGGATCCTGGCTCACTTTATGGACAAATAGGATCTTTCTGTGATCCCTTGAAATGATAGCAGTTGGGCCAAGTTCAGGGCCAAGGCCTGATTTACACAAGACTGTAAAGGCTTCTCTTTTTTGCTTTACTGGATGATTTTTCTGTTAATGTTTTGATTATTTTCCCCAGGAGTTTGCCCTCGGCCCATTCTAACACGGTTTGAGTGACAGCCAAATTCCATCACATAGGAATCTATAAACAGTGGAACCCGCTCCTCAGTGAGCATTTAGAAATCAACACACCTGGGTGAACATGCAAATCACTGAATGTCTTTATTGTTCTTAAGTTTACATTTTTTAAGGCAAATGCCCATTCTTTTAAAGTTTATTTCTCATCAAAGTCCTCAGTTACACGACTATGAAAGTTCTTATGTTTAAGGGCACAATGTTCCAACCTCACCCCATACCATAGTTCCATTCCCCTCAACCCTCCACATCCCCTGGGACCCTCAGTTCTGTAAGAGCATTCATGTCCTCTTCATACTGCCTGTGCCCTTGCTTTTCTTCCAAATGGACCACCTATGAGAGACTTGTTCATTACTTGCCTGTCTCCTTTTGACTTAGCATAACTCCCTCCATCCTAAATTGGTAATTACTCTCTAATAGGCATGTACACAAATTATATTAAGAAATAAATCCTTTAGTAAATAATGTTGAAATTATTTACTGTTCCCATGATTCAATCAACCAAAGGTTATGACCGATTCCTGGAGCATCACTCATTTTTATTGGCCAGTAGTGGTTGAGAGATTTAAAATCCTTCCCAGTTAGTAAAAAGGAGCAGTTGGTGCTCCTTTTCCTTCTGACAACACAAATAATGAATTCTGCATTTCCAGTCACCCACCCTCCCCCTGGAGAAGCTATCCAGGACGAGGCTTCCGTGCAGGAGTTAGTGAGATACTGTCCTCTCCCAGGCCCCTTCGTGGCTACCAGGCACTGCCCCTTTCGCCCCTAGTCCAGGCACCCACTAGATTAGGCTGGCTGCTCTCTCTGATAGAGGCTTGGGTTTTAAATGAATGTAAGACAAACAACATGACAATGGCAAACTATCTCTAGGTGTTCACCTCTCTTATCTAGCTTTGCTGATCCATAAGCCACAGGGATGTTAAAAATATTCCTGGCTCATTCCTGTGTTGGGACTGGAACAAACATCCTGACTTTCCTTCAGGGTGATCGAGCATAAGCCTAGGTGGGGGGGTGTTGCATCCAGTCTCAAGTAGAAATATGTGCAGGTGACTTTACTCAATGCTTGCCTTTCCACCTCTGTTAGTGACACTATCTTTGTGAACATACGTTTCCATCATTAAACCAGGGAGTCTCAGCAGTAAAAATACTTAGGATAATTTGGAGTTGGTAGTTAACAAAAACATGACATAACTAGCCTTTTGGGTTTCTGAGTACAGAGGCATATCTAAGCCCTGTTTTATTACTTTATCTTCATGTGTTTTGTGCACACTTTAATATCCTCTGCACAATAATGCCTGTTTATAGGTGCAGGGAATGTTCACATGGCTAGAAAATCCCCAGGTCCTTTATGTGATAATCTTTAAAGGCAAGAATTTATACAGTTTCCTGAGGAAGTTCAACTTAAACCAAATATTACTAAATAGCAAATGCTTCTCTACAGTACACTTCATTGAGGTGAAAATTTATACACACAATCATATATCATACATATCTTTTAATTAATAAAAAGCATCGTGGTCCTTCATTGGAAATTCCTTAAAGGCCAGGATATGTCTGGTTGCCCTTGGTATTCTTTATTAATGTGGCAATTTTCCTTGGTTCCACATCTGGGACAAATATTAATATGAATAGAACCAATAATTAAATGACATTTATGCCCTGAGGTTTACTCTCTCTAGGGCTTCAGGGTCCTGTTCTTAATTTACCAGTTATCACTGGAGGAGACGTAGATTTCCTCTGCAGATCATCTCACCCAGTTGCTCTCCCCTAATTCTGTTCCTGGAAAACCTCTTGCCAGTAATCATATTTTCTTATCCAGTGGTTGAGGCCAAACTGGATGCATCACCCTTGAACTCTCTTTCTTTGCTTGTTATCAATAATAAATTGACTGGCAAATTCTGCAAACTAGTTCTCAGAAACAAATCTGAAGTGAATCCACAGTACTGCATTTCCATTACTCCCGCTATGGGTGATGCTTTCTGTATTTTAGCCACTTTGGTTTCCATCTCTGAGCATCCATAATTCCCTCTGCTGACTTATAGCACAGCATGAAAAAAATCTTAAAGATCTAAAACAATATTGCTAAGAGTCCCATATCATTTGTGTGTCTGAATGTGATTGTGTTTGTGTGCTTAGTTCTCAGGATCAATTCTCACCCTCAGCCATGAAGGCATGTGCTGTACCACTGACTATATTCCTAGCTCCTGAATCTCTTATTATTTACCCACTTAAAGTTCATAGTTAAGTATTAACATAAGTATATTCACAGATATGTTAAACTATTACCATACCTTCAGAACATTTCCATGATCTCAAAAGGAAACAACCTCCCCTAAATTTCTCCCTCCTACATTCCTAGCCTCTGTCCCAGCCATGCATGCTCTAAGCTGCTTCTCTCCTTGTGTTGCTATTTCTGCAGTCTGTACACTCATCAAATGGAACCATGCATGCATCCTGCAGTCTTTCTTGATTAATTTTTCTAACATGAGGTATACTATTTAAAGCAGCAACAAATACCAGCAACTCGCTCCTCTTCATACATGAGTACCATCCTGCTCACTAGATGAGGCACACATTTAACTGTCTGATCTACCTGGAGATAGGCATCTGGGTGGGTTTCTCCCTTCGATGACTATGACTTAGGTTGTTGTGAATAGTCAGAGACACTTTTCTACTTAGATATGTTTTCATTTCTTTCTTGAGTGTATGCCAAGGACTAGACTCACATGGTCACTGTGTGATCCTTTAGGAGCTTCCTAAGTGCTTTCTAGAGCAACCTTCTCCATTTCACAAATATGCCACAGCTATCAAGTTCTGCTCACTCTCATCAACGCTTGGTTACTGATATCTTGGCTCATGCCATTCCAGTAGGAGTAAAGCTGGACCTTGTCATCTTCACCTGGATTTCTCTGAGGTCTAGTGAAGCATTACTGCATGTGTTTGTTAACAGTTGCTCGTCTAATGTGTCAGTCTGATGATGCTACTCACTTCTCCTGTTATTGTATCTGTAGTACTAACAGTGCTTCATAGCTTAGAATTAATATTTAGTTTTCAAATATGATAAGTTAAAGATGAATAAATACCTACAAGCATTCTAAGTGCTTCTTGAATGCTTAAAATCCAGTTAATGAGAGAGTCCTCTATGTTCTTTTTTGAGGAGAAAGAGTAAAAGAGAAGTGACAGAGATAATATTTATGCATTAAAAGATTATTCAAAAGGTCCAATGATAATCTAGAAACTAGCTATTCAAAGGGTGACACTTTAATTCCAAACATCTCTCTTCTCAGTCTAATAACAATTTCATTTTAATCAGAGAAATTCAATAATCAACTAAGAAGCCATAAAGCATTTTGAATAAAATTATTCACCAAAGAAATTAAAGATTATATCAATAATAGAAATTTTATTTTTACCATTAAAATGGAGATATGAATAGATGATTATAGAGTTAATAGCACTGGGATTTTTACTCTGGAGAACATTTGATAGGCTCTGGGATATAATTATGTATCAACATGAAGAAGATTTTCACATTGGTATCAAGTAAGACAAAAAAATTAAATTTAATCCCTAGTGGAAATGAATATAAACTTTTGGTGGAGCCATGATATGTGGGTTATTCATATTTTCCTCATTTCTATACATTTCATTATGCCCCTTAATGCATCTAACAACCTTTACTTGTAAATTAATGACTATATCTGTTTTATCACACAAAGGGATTTATTTGCACTGGGCTCAATTCCTGTTGGATTGAGGCATTCAAAAATATCAATTTCTCCTTGTTGAAATAATATAGTAGGTAGGTCTGCATGCAAAGCAAGTCACTGCTACTGCTCAGGGCAGGCAGCATCCTCCAGCTGGGCTATCACTCTGTGCCCAGCAGTTCCCTGCCAGATGGACTTTCACTCCGGGCCCAGTAGCACCTTCGCACCCTCGCAGCTGGGTTATCACTCTGGACCAGCAGCACCCTCCAGCTAGGCCATCAGTTGGGGCCCAGTAGCTCCTGCGCAGCTGGACTAGCCTATATGGTCTACATCTTCCTATATGAATTTTGGATACTTCTGCCCCACTACAATTCATGCTAACTAGATTCCTACCATTTTTGGGTGTTTAAAATGTCTACCATAAGGTGATCTTCAATTTCCAAGTCTTTTTTTAGAATGTTCTAAATTAATGAAGGCCATACATTGCCTGCACTAGTGAGATTTCTTTTAACCCCCATTGATTGCAGTTTCAGTTTTTCATGCTGGATACTCCAAGAATTACTTAGGAAACACTTGGTGCTCAACAGGAATCTGAACCAAGTATTTCTTCCTGCCACAAAACGGATTGGATACGAGTTCTATCATTTAAATACCAGACTAGTGCTCAGAAAAACTATCCAGAGTCAACCTTAATAGAAACAAACAAAACATATTACTCTCAGTTAAGTGTCTAAGGTAGAATTTTCAGAATTTTCCACAATCTGGTTAAAAATGTAAGTTCTGGGTCAGAGGAATTTAGGGACTAACCATGCATGCAGCTGACCCCTGTTCAATTCTAGCATTGCAAAAATTATTAATGCAGAAACCAAATAAGATGATGATGATAATAATAGTTTCAGCAGGTTGTTTAAGAGATTAAGAGAGCTTACAAATAAGCCTTACTCACAAGGCCCTGGTCAGCCATTGGAGCTACTGACTCAGAAAGTCACATGACCTGTTCATTTCTGCAATAACCTTCGGAGATAAGCATTATTGTTATTATTACCATTTTGCACACCATAATACCAATACAAAATGATTTACAAAGATTAAGTAAGTGACCCCGGTCAATAAGAGAGGTGAGGATGGACTCTCTCTTCCCCCTACACACACCATTAGGTGATACTCTTGGGTCAATTATTTGCCTGAGGAACACATAAACTAACTGAAAAGGCCACTTGAAAGTCAAACTTTTTAGAAGAAAGTCTTCAGAGAAGGAAATCTTGATGAGAGAGGGCAGAGCAGTATTTCCCGACATTTGTGTTTGGCTGCAGTAAACAGAAACATGAAGGCACATTCACTCAATCTGGTATGCTAAGCACACGACCTAGTGCTAAAGAGCATTCGTGGAGGAGTCAGAGGCTTCCCCCACTGTAAATCATATGGACACAATATGCAGCTTCCATGCTATACCATGTCCATATATCTGAAGGCGCTAGCAGGGGTCCTGCGTAGAGCACCATGTCTGGGTGCCAGTATTTCCCAAGTGCTAGTGGTGGTGTTGTGAGACAGCTTTCAGGTGCTTTTTCCATGTAACAAGAAGATAAATAAAAACAAATTTGATAATGATTTTGAAAGCTATTTACAGCACAGAGGGACAGGCTGCTTCTTCTGAAGTAGGTAGGCTGGGGCAGACCGGGAATGATAATAGGTAGCTTGTATGGAAACAGTATCCTTTAGACAGCCCTTCACAGGGCCTCTGGTAGAGAGACCAGAGGCCTGGGGGGTGGGGAGAAGTTTCAGCAACGCAGGTCAATCAGACTCTGTAGTACAACATCCCCTTGGGAGAGGAACTCAAGGCTTGATAAGACCGAGAGAAAACCACCACGAGGGTTCCTGGTCCTGCTTCCTTGACAAGCAGTGGCAAGAGGTTCTTACCAAACAGTAAGGTCTGGAAAAGCCTAGAAATCAAGCTCTATCAAAGCTAAGGATGCATGCTGTGCTCCTGGGATCACTAGCCCTCAATTTGGGTGCACATTCACCTGATTCACATTATGGTGCCCCTCTTCTCTCTCTCTATCTCTATCTTTCTATCTCTATCTATCTATCTATCTATCTATCTATCTATCTATCTATCTATCTATCTATCTATCTATCTATCTATCTATCTATCTATCTATCTATCTATCTATCTATCTATCTATCTATCTATCTATCTATCTATCTATCTATCTATCTATCTATCTATCTATCTATCTATCTCTCTCTCTCTCTCTCTCTCTCTCTATCTATCTATCTATCTATCTATCTATCTATCTATCTATCTATCTATCTATCTCACCTCTCCTATTTCATTTCCTACACTAAAGTCCTTTGGCATTTTCCTGTGAGGCATCTCAAGAACTCTTGGCCTCATTGGTTTGATGCTCCGTGGACGGAGGCTCCTGCATTTTCACAAGCCCCACAGGGAAGATTCTGGTAGCAAGCAGGACGCTACTCCCCAATCTCCATCAGCGACACTTCATCTATGAGGTGGAATAGGAAGGATAGAGACACTATAGGAACAAGCAAAATGGCACAAGCTGTTCACGATCAGGGGGCTGGGAGAATCTTCTACAGGTCTCATTTACAGGGTCACTGCTGGCCTTACTCTCTGACAGACATATCCTAGAAGCAGACTGAAGAAAATACATGTAGCGTTTAAGACACGGTTATTATGTGAGGACACCTTTAGGAGTCTCATGCTCTACCGACTGAGCTAGCTGTGGGGGCAGGGGGGCTACCATTTAGTGTTTTCAGAGTGAAGTTAGGAAAACATATAGAGTGGCTCCCAGAGCTCATAAGTAACAGATTTTCAAGATATTAAACAAGAAAAAGAAGCAAGAAGTGAGAACTGCAGATCCACACTAACAGGATGCACAGTGCATCCAGGAGAATATATCAGAGCTCAGAGATGTAACACATGTATAAAATGTTTGGGCGCCTGAGTGAGACCTGGTATGAGAAGGTTTCTTTCTCTCTAGGTGAGAAAGGAAAGAAAGACCCTCCATGCTGATGGCTAGACAGGAAACAGAAAATACTCTGGAAACCATTTGGATATGGTTATGAGAAAAACCTGAAAAAATATCCTCAGAGCCAAAGGAATCTAAGGCTTTGAATAGAAGAAATACAGTTGACCCTGCATGGAAACATTAAAATGACAAAATAATACTTCAGAATTTAAAAGCATCAACCTTCAAAGCAGCCCAACTGCATATTCACCTGGCACACTACCTGCTCAACGGACCTTCATCCACAAAGAACCTGTATTTCCTCATCTGCAAAATGAGGACATGAAACTGACTTCAGATTAGTATCATAAATATTAAATATGATCACAATCATAAAGCAACTAGGAACAGTTAGGAAACAGTAAGCATACAAACTACAAAAGGTAATATTAAATCTTTAATGGACAGTGAAAGCATGGAATAAATAAAGGCAAGGAAAACTGTGACTAAGTTTTGTATTAAAATGTTAATGGCATTTATATTTAGAAAATTTGCCTACTGATTACAGATTCCAATAGTTGCTATTCTTTCATGTTAAAACCCAAAAGGATCAAATAACTTACTTTATCTGAAAACACTTAAAAATTGTAAAGTGATAATTAAATGTATCAGATGAACAAGTACTAAATTCTCATTAAGTTAAAGGACTTGGGGAATTAACAGATGAAAGAAGTACTTTAATGATTGGCCATAATACAACTTTGAAGATAAATTTAAAATATAAATTACTGTACAATAAACAACATCATGAAAGAGAGGAAACATTTTTAAAGGATTTGCAGCACTATTTTCAAGGTGCTTTCGAACAAGTCATTGTGCCTTTGGACACAATATATATATACACACACACACACAGATTTCCCATCCTGGGACTCTGAGCACATGCGCACATCAGCTATATCACAATCAAAGGGTGAATGTATTCATTACTCCAAAAATTCACTGTTTCCATTGTTTCTACTTTTGCTTCCTTTCCCTACAATTTCTACATTTCAGGGGCAAAAACAATCTTCTTTCTGTCACTGTAGATTAACTTGATTTTCCCTAAACTGTGTTGAAATAGAATCTCACACCAACACCCACCTTTTCCTAACTTCTTTGCCAAGGGGGTAGTGATTTTGAGGCTTCCTCACACTGGACATTCACCGTTAAATTATTTGTCTTTTGTTTACCAGTTTTCATTTGCATACACCTCCATCAAACCACTGTCTGTTTTTTTCACTGATGGCCTGGTTGCTGACCATTTGGTTACTATTACAAATAATTCTATGATTATTCACGCAAAATATTTTATATGGACATATGCGTTTTTTTTCCTTATGAATTCTACTAAGAACATAAAGTACAAGACTATATATGTATAGCTGGTACATTTGGCTTCTTAGGAAAACAAACAACAATAAGTTTTCTAAAGGGGCCAGTATACCTATAAATAAGCGAGGTTCCAATTTTGCTTTTTCCTCATCTCTACTTTGAAAGAACATTCATTTCCAATTAAACCACTGTAGAAGTTGGTAACAGGTTCCCAGTACCACTGTATGTTTATGTTTTTTTGGTTGAGAAGTTTACTGAGATATAATTTTCAGAACACAACATTCAACTTTAAATATACATATCAATGAATTCTAGTAAATTTACCAAGTTGTGTAAACATCAACACAACCCACTATTATTACCTCTTCAGGATGGCTCCCAAGCACAGAACAGAGAGGTCACTTCTGCCAATAGTGTTGGCTGATGGTTCAAGATTTGGACTTGGACATGCAATGTTGTCCAGCCCCTAGAGTGTAGGGCCACCAGACCTATAGCTGGCTGAACCACAGAGTGCCAGGGATGGAACTCTGAACGTCTGTCTCTCAGGCCTGTGCCCCAGTCCTTTACTATCTTCCTTGTGAATATAATTCACTTTCACAGTATCTCATACCCATTTTCTAAATCCACTGCATACTTTTGCAATGCTTCTCTAGGACTCTGGTGATTCTTGATTGACTCTCTTCATTTTCCCTTTACAAGTGCTAATCTACTTAGTCTTTCTGAATTTGCTCTTTGAGAACAATTTATATACATGAAATATACATCATGCGGTCAATTGTAGCATACCACGAACACTCACTTCTTTGCATTGTCTAGTGCTACACACCTAGGAGCTACAGCCTCCTGATTACATTAGACACATTTATGAAATCAAGGTTCTATCTGGTGGAGAGGTGTCATGACTGACACTACCATAAATATTTGTGTAAAAATACTTGCATGGGAGTATATTTTAATTTTATTGGATATTTAATTATCACTTGCATGGGGATATATTTTAATTCATATTACATATTTAATTTTCACAACACCATTTAGTAAAATAATTTTTTACCAGCTAGTCTTTTTACCAAGACAATTATTTTTCCATTAAAGTATCTTGGCATCCTTTATACAAAAATCTTTGACTATAAATGTTTAGATTTGTTTCCAAATTCTATTTAACTTTATCCAAACCATATGCTAGTCTTTGAGTCCATATTAACACTGGGAACATTTTGGAACAAAGTGTCTGGGGTTGACAGTTTTTCAAGCACTTTGACAGAGGCACACATAGCCTCCCAGTGACAACACACCTACATGGTTTCCCAGATGAGTGCTACAGAAGTCCCTATCCAAAGCATTTGTATTTTCAAAGCCAATAAAACCACACACACAGAATTTTTTTGGAATAAATACCAAATTGGCTATTTAATATTGCCAAGTATGAATGCTGGAGGGGCAAAATAAATTAAAAACAAATACTGGATGTTCAATTTATATCTTGCTAAAGACATTTTTAATCATTGGGATATGTACTTATTTATGGCTCTATGCTCAGGGATCACTCCATATGTGTTGTCAGGGATAAAACTATCCATAAACACTTTTATATACTCAAAAAATATTTAACTCCTTGTTTAAAAAAAATTTAACCTTAAGATCAGTAAATTTTTTTCCTATGAGATAAACTCATATAGCATATATTTAAAAATATATGGAAAGACTGATTAATAATAAATTATTTACAAATTATTAGAGGAGAAACTTTTCTATTCTTTAGAATTTTGAGTCCATTTGTGCAGTGGGGGGGTTAATCCTCTACCACAAATGCACATGGCAACAATGATTAGGAAGACGAGAGCATTCAGAACCTCCTGGAATCTGGACATCAGATATTGTGGCTTCCTCTCTGTCCAGCTGGAACCGTGTCATTCATTTCCAAGAGTCTAAGGAGGACACTGATATGTACAGCTTTCACACCTGCATTTCTAACTCCAATGCCCTTTCTAAGCCCCATTATTGCATTCCAAAATGCCCACTGTCTCTAGTGATATCCCCCAGGAATCTTAACGTCAACATAGCTCAAACAAACTCATTAATTTGTTTACCTCCAAATAGGTACCAGCTTTAAAATGTGATTAAATGGAATCATTAGTCATTTGGCTTTCTGAGCAAGAAAGTAACCACCACTATCAGTTGATGCTCTTTAGTTTCATCAGCCTAGAAACCAATATTCACCTTAGTATAAATTATAAATATCTCTCGGATATATTCTTTCTTTATGAATCCACTGTTTCATAATTCTTCTACAAAATTATGAAATGGTTTATTTAGTATGTTTCTCTTTCAACAACACCTTTTAAATTTGATTCATGAACATTTCCCGATATTTAAGTTTGTCATACTTCTGCTTATGAACTGCACAGCTCTGGATGTATCTCCTTTACCTGCTATTAAACTTTCATTTCCTATGAAATACTTAATGGCAATTATGACTGCTTTCAAAGTTTTTATTTTCTATTGCAAACCATTTGCTTTCTTCATTCCATTATACTGTCTGAATAACTCTTATCTATGCTATTTGACTTAGACTGTATACTATCTCCTAAAAATCATAAAGTTCATTTGCCTCAAATTAATTTAATACCATTATTTCATTTAAAATAATCCTTATGTCATAGTCACATTGTTTAGTTCTTGATCACCATTAATTTATAGCACATATGGAGATTTTTAACATCACAAATAATCTTTGTCTTGTTTCAATTGTTACTTTGTAGTATGCATGGGAAAAGTGGTCACGACTACCAGTAGTTGAGATGTACTTGAATATGTTTGTTAAATACTCCCTTCTGCCCCTCAAGGTGTTGCAGGTGTGTCTGAAGCACCCGGCTGTGCCAGCAGGTGACAGGCAGGAGACAGACTTGTCTACACCCAGGGCTCTGCCCTGTGGGCCCTGGATGGTTGATGGTCTAATACAGAAAAAGAATGGGCCCCCTGAGATGAACCCAGAGCCACGGCAGAGCCTGACAAGCTACCCATGATGTATTCGATATGCCCAAAACAGTAACAATAAAAGGCCTCATTCCCAACGAATGGAAACATTACTGGCACTCACTCGAGCAAATCGATGAATAATGGGAAGACAAGTGATACAAGTGATTATCATCACATCTTATCTTTCTCCTTAGCCATTTAGAAAATTTGTTGTCCAATATAGCAAGTTTGCTTGCTTTAGCATATATTATCTAACTGAATTGTACAAGCTACAGTTGGGAATGATCTTGAAAATGAAAAGCCAAGTGGTGGGGGAGGAGACAATTCAAAGGTAAGCATATGTTTGCACATTTACATACAAGAGGCACAGGTTTGATCTTGAACACTGCAGTGTCTCTGAGTGATCCAAGGCAGAGAGTAGGAATCACTCCTAAGTGCTACAGGGTGTGTCTCCAAACCCTTCCCCCTTAAAAAGGTAAAGTGGAAAAGGGCAGTTATGCTACACCATACACTTATTTTGTGATCTGACACACTCATAAAAAGTTCGGGAAAGTCACATCTAACAAGACATCTAGGAGACTGGTTGATTTTCAGTCAGGAGTGGCTTCAAATGGTAATGCTAGACTAGAACTGAGTATTGAAAGTAGGTTAAGGGATACATGTGATATATGATAACCCCTCAGTGCATGTATTGCAATTCACAATGTGTAAAGAAGAAAGTCTCTCTCTCTTCTTTTGAGAGAGTGAGGGGGAGAGAGGAAAAGAGAGAGAGTGAGAGAAGTGCTTGTCATAGAGGCATGCTGGGTGAGAGGAGGGAAACTGGAGACATTGGTGCTGGTAAATGTGCACTGGTGGAGGGATGGGTGGTGGGACACTGACCGAAACTCAATCATGAAAAAACTTTGTAACTGTCTATCTCACAGTGACATAATAAAATTTAAAAATAAATAAAGCTGCTTCAAGAACAGGCTTTCTGTTAGTACAATGACTAGTTCCTAAAATTACACTGTGATGGGATATGCAACTTGGAATATATTAGGCACATTCCTACATTTATGTTGTAATCTGATGGTATTTTAATTATATCTCAATAAATCTGCTGAAAAACATTCAACAAAAGATATTTAATATTTCACACAAAACATTAGTGGTTTGTGGTTTCTTTAGAGTATTACTTCCAATTGCTGAGATTAAATATTTATATCATTGTATATAATTAAATTTCCAACATTAGTTCATGACTGTATGAGAAATGTTTTATGGTCTTGTTGGGAGAAATGCTGGTAATGAAGGGAGTTTGAATGCCACTATCCATTGACATGGTAATTCAATGCATCCAGAAACAAGCCAGACACTTTTCAGATCAACACAAGGAAAATATAAAATAAATGAATAAACTATATTTCCTTGGAACTGACCAATGCAAAGAAATAAATTCCATGTAAATTCTTAATGGTAGCACTGTTTCTTCCCCTCAGTTTAAAAGCTGACCAATGTAACTGGTTCTAATATATCACACCTTATATTGTCTATGTATGTGAAAGGGTATCCAAAGCTATACAAGAAACAGTGACTACTAGTCTATAAAAAAAGATGTGTCTTATTATGCTGAAAGAAATGTAAATCAAGATGTGAATTCCAAGACAAGAACTGTCCTTGTCCTAAGCCTATTTAGTGACATTGGTTGGCAGTGTGGCTTCCTGTGTCAAGAAATACTAAGAGAAATCTGGAAATCATGTGAAATTGCCTGAGAGGGACAGGATTCAGGGTGGCTTCCTGGCCAAGTATAGTAAGTTCCCTCTGCAGTATTCAATAACTAAAAATCGGCCAGTCACTCTCAGTTCTGATGTGCGTGAAAATGCTTCACATCTTAGGTTTGTGTGATGAGTGTATTGAGGAACAGCTGCCTTCACACCAAAATGCTACTTTTTTGCCAGGGGGAAGTTTTTTTGACTATCCTGAGCTACCTACTCCTCCTCCAAAAATAGATGTGGCAAAGCAGTGTTTAGTAACACAGTAAAAACTCGTGAATGATTTATCACTATTACATTGTGATCTTTCTCTTGTCATGTGAAAGCTAATCACACAGAGGCTTATGTAGTGTTAAGAGTCATTATTTAGGAGATAATTTATGTTGAGAAATTTGAACTACAAAAAAGAAATCACTGTGTTTAGACAAGGTAAGAAATCAGTTTGTTCTTGCTGTTTTAATGATGGGAACCAGCACACTTAACAATTGCTTGTCTGGTTTGTATTTTAAATAATCTTGGTACTCACAGGAAAGTAAGGGATTCAGCTGAATGATAAACTAAATTTAAATGAGAGCTAGTACTATTTCAATACTATTAGAGTTTGAGGATGACCTATGAAAGTTATTCAAGAATAAATTAAAAATTTGATAAAATAATTAAGTGCTCCCATTAAAATAAACTTTGAGAAGATCGGCTGAAGAACTCCACATCGGGACCCATGGCCTAGAATGGAACGAACAGGGTGAGAGACTATCTGAGTTCATAATGTCCACCAAGACTATTCATGGGAACTCACAGTTTCAGAAGGCTAAAGCGAAACGTTGGACATGGGAATCTCCTGGCGGACAGTTCCACAATGAAATTGACCACATCATCTTCAATCAACGGTTTTGTCTGACCGATGTTGCTGTCGTCCCCAAATTCCAGACAGGATCGGACCACCGTCTCCTTCGTGCAAAATTCTACTTCCCTCAACGGGGAGAAAAAGCTGCAAAGTTTAAGAAGAGAACTCCCAGAACGACCACCAACTGGGAACTCTTTGGCACCATTGCGGCAACATGGGAAGATACCATCATTGATGACATCGATGAAGAATACAAAATACAACCGACTGGTTCAGCACCTCCATGATTGTGCGAAGAATGCCGAGAGAGAGAAAGACACAAAAGGACGCTTGTCTTCAGAAACTCTTGAGCTCATTCGCCAACGTGGCAAGGCGCGAGCCTCAGGAGACCAAATGCTAACGTCCAAGCTTGCTAAACAGTGCAGAGAAGCGATAAAAGCAGACCTCAAAGACAGAAGAGCAGAAATACTGGAAGATGCAGCAGAAGCCGGGAAAAGTATTCGCACTGCCCGCCTGTCCTTCACCAACTATAAGACCAAGATGACTGCCCTCCGACGCCCTGATGGATCTATCACATCTTCCAGAAAGGCAATGGAGAAGATTATCCAGGACTTCTACTCAAATCTCTTTGATAGCCACATCCACCTGCCCACATACCAAATTCCACAGGATGGATATGTCATTCCCAATGTTCTCCCTTCTGAAATCCTACATGCCATCTCATCGGTAAAGAAGGGAACAGCACCAGGCCCAGACAAAGTCAGACCCGAACATCTGAAGAATCTGCCGTCGGTACTCATCAATACACTAGCTCGGCTCTTCCCATGCTACCTGTCCGAATGCAAGGTGCCCTCCCAATGGAAAACCAGCAGGACAGTTCTACTGTTCAAGAAGGGAGACATTCACGACATCGGCAACTATCGCCCCATCTGCCTGTTGTCTGTCATCTACAAGCTGTTTACACGAGTCATCCTGAACAGGATTAGCAGAACACTAGATGAAGGACAACCATGGAGCAAGCAGGTTTCCGGAAAGGATTCAGCACAATCGACCATATCCACACAGTAACCAAGCTCATTGAGGTTTGTAGGGAGTACAAGATGCCACTCTGTCTCACGTTCATTGATTTACAGAAAGCCTTTGATTCTGTGGAGACTGAAGCAGTCATCGAAGCCCCTAGTCAAACAGGGTGTTCAAACCCAATAGAAATTCAAATGGAAAATTTTGTGCATTAAAATAAAATTCATATAGTTTAAAATTTACTATGAATTTAAAGAAAATACCTTGAATATTTATGAATCAATGATCAGTTTTTTTAAAAGAAAATACACGTTTAAACATAATTTATGCTTAGTTGGAATTAGCTTCTAACAAATGACTGAATATTAATTTTGAAAATGAAGCATAATTTTCTTCATTGTGAATAAATTACATTAAAATATCTTTTCCAACCTCACCAATATACATGTGTGAAAATTATTTCTCCTCGTTGAAACTATTAAGACAAGAAACAATTTGATGTACATTATCCCTCGTGAATACACTGCCATCATTCCATCACGATCCAAGATGAGTTAATGAGCAAGAAGCAAGCTCATTGTTACATTAAACGGCTTTAAATATTGATACATGCAGTGTTTATTCAAAGTGTGTATCTATTTAATGTGGGGAATCATTATTTCAGTTATAATTTCTGTTTAATTCTAATTGCAGAATGACAAAATATTTCATGTAAATAGTGGCTCTTTGCATTAACTGCCAATGTGTGCTTGTTTACTTTTAACTAACAGTGCTTACAATTTATTATATGGTACTGACTGTATTCATTCCACTGTCATTTCTTTCTACAGAATATTATAATAAAAATTCTGCCTGAAGTTTGTTTGTCTTGATAAACCGCCCCCTCTATTTCCATACTACAATGTTCCCAGGCGCTTAGTATGTCTTTGAGGGCTACCAATTCAAACCACACCTTGAAAGTCGTCACACATAGACATTTCAGGGACCAATAACAGAGCTTGGTTTTGCAGACTCAGGGTCTCTTTGTGCAGCAGGTGTAACATACAACCAACACTGACAAGGGACATGAACAACAGAGACCTTGGAATGGGACAGAACATGCTCTTCCCCAACACCCTTACGAACTGCCAGAGTTCTGGCTAAACAAATCAATTTTAAAACATGTTTACTAAGATGGAAAAATAGAGAGGATTTTACATAGTTGTTAGTTAGCTGATCACAACTTCTGTGTATTAGCTATATGGAATGTGAGCCTGTTTATACTACCATCCTGATTGCAAAATGGTGAGGATACATTTGACAGTCACGTATTGTCAATAGTCATTCATTTAGAAAATATTTACTCAGTTCCTACCATATACTATGCATCGAGTTCAGTATGGAGAAATATGATAGTTTAGCAAAAGTCATACAGTGCATAGATTTTTCAAACAAAACCAACTATATTTTAAAAAAGTTAAACATCGCTATGATAAATTCCGTCAGTTTCACTCCTGGAGAAGTTTAATCTCTTATATAGGTACCCAGGGAAAGTTACAAAACATAATTTTAGTAAAAATAGGTTATAAAGTCCACCCATAAGTGATATAATCAATATACTAAAATGCATTTATAAGTGCAATGATATAAAGCATTAATTTTTAAATGAAAATGGTGCCATTACTTTACACACACTGATAAGGGTGTAAAGAACAGGGATCTTTTTCTCTCATTATGTTTTATAAAGATGAACGGATAATAGTTTGGAGATAATGGTTTGGTGGAAATAGGGTGTCGATTTCTGAGAGTATCGCTGAGATTATGAAGCTAATTTAGACTCAGAACAAAGACACATTTTCCTGAAAGCAAAGAAAGTCCACCCCCACCCCCAGATAAAGCCCCCCAGCATTCTCTGCTTAGAGTCATTTTAGAGTCACAGAGTCCAACTCAGCATTGGCAATTATCAAGACAGAGCAACGGGGTCTATGAGGGGCTCGAGAAAACTTTAATCTTAGAATTTTGGAAAATAACATGCAAGAGTTTTTGCAAAATATACAAAATGGAAACATCAACTCTGGTTCCCTGATACTCAGTGGAGCTGTCTGAGCTCTCTGAGCTTCCTCAGCTCCCGCTGTGACATCTCATGGTGAACATGTGTTTGATCACTCTTATTACAGAAATATCTAAATATCTAACTGTGGAACGTGTCTGTACATATTCTGAAAGAACACCCTTTGTTCGATTACACAGTACTGATTTATAAAATGTGAAAATGTTTCAAAAAAATGTTTATAGGTCTATGGCACTAATGTTTGCTAATGCAAATCAAACCAATTCCAAATAAGCATTTAACATGAAAGAAAACTTTAAAAAACCATTTGATAACTTTTCTGGAATATAAACCAAATGACAGAAGATAAATTGCTATGCTATATTATAAATTAAATTAAATGCTTTAATCTAATGATTCATTCACTAGGGTTGACAACATATATGAGTGTATTTTCTGTAACTGACAACTATACTTCTGAACAGATTTAAACCCGCATTATTTTACTTTTAAAAATAAGAAAGGAACTCACTGAATCCTGATTCTATAACACTATGGAGTTTATTTTTTAATATATGTATATAGGAGAGCCTAGTTGTGACACTTAACTATTTACCCGTGATATTATAAACATTTCTTTGGCAAATAAAATAGTTCAATTTGATAAACTATATTCCTTTGAGTTAAAAAGAAAAACCAGAACCAAAACTGCCCATCATCTTACTACATGACCATTAGAAAACAAAGCTAAACAACAGAATACAACGATGACAACAACACAGCAACACACTGATCACAGATTACACTGAGGGAAACGGCTAAAGCCAGCCCAGGGCGCCTTCACGGCAAGCCTTCTCCCTGCCGTCCCTGTCCTTGCTCCTCGGGGTCTGCAGGTCTGTAGGTGAAGAGAGCTGCTGTGTAGGTTTCAAGTGAGGAAAAGGCAGAGAAGCGCGTCTGGCGGCAAGAGCCTGAGGCCGTCTTAGGAAGGCAGCGCTGGGGAAGCACCTGTGTAGCCTGCAGACGGCCGCCAACGGTGCTTCTTTCCGAGCATTGAGCAACTACAGGGCCATCCGTTAAAATGCAGAGACTCGCAGACATGGGGCAGAGCTACTACTGGCTCTCCCTGTGACCAGCTGCTCACGAGGCACCCGGGAGGGATGGCAGGTTCTAGCCCTGGCACGCCACCCCAGCAGAGCCTCGCAACGAGCCAGACGACCCCCCCACTCCATGAGGGCCTCCATTTTCCACATTCGGACTACTCTCTTGTCAGACCTCCACCCAGCAGACCAGCCTATCAGTGCCCGGCTCTTGCAGCCGCGGTTCATCAATAAATGCTGGACTTAGAGATGCCTACAAGAGTATGCTACCTGCACGGCAGAGCCTGGCAAGCTACCCATGTTGTATTTGATATATATGCCAAATACCAGTAACAATTATAGACCTCATTCCGGAATGGATTGAGGCTCTTTATGTTCCTGAATCAAGCAGATGCCCTTGGGCTCTACTAGCATGAGACGGGACATATGGAGACGTTACTGGGGCCCGCTCAAGCAAATCGATGATGAACGGGAAGACAGTGATACAGTGATGGAGTTTATTTAATGGGTGAATTCTTAACATTTCTCATTCCTGTAACGCTTTTCACAAATGCTTTGCCCCATTCAGTGGCTTGATACTAGTGAAAGGAAGTAACTGCTGAGCTACTATTTTGTTTGTTTTGTGTGGGGTGATGCTCAATGTTCTTCAGGGACTATTTCTGGCTCTGGTTGGGTCTCGCTCTAAGCAGTGCCCAGAGACCCAGAGGCCTCCACCTAAGCAAGGTCTTTTTGTTGTTTTTTGCTTTTTGGGTCACACCCGGAGACGCTCAGGGGTTACTTCCTGGCTCTTTGCTCAGGAATTACTCCTGGCCGTGCTAGGGTACCATATGGGATGCCGAGGATTGAACCCAGGTTGGCTGTGTGCAAGGCAAATGCCCTACCCACTGTGTTATCCTTCTGGCCCCCTAAGCAATGTCTTTTTCTCATTTTTAAAAATTTTTTTTATTTTTAAAGTATTTTATTATACCACTGTGAGATATACGATTACAAAGACATATAATTAAAAAGTTCATATTTGGGTTTTGGTCATACAGTGTTCCAGCACCCATCCCTCCACCAGTGCCCATCTCCCACCACCAAAGTCCCTGGTTCCCTTCCTCCTCCCCTAGCCCGCCTATGTTCTGTAATCCATAGTCTGGAAGGGAAGGAAAAGAGAAAGAGAGAGAAAGGGAAAGAAATAAGCAAGGTCTTTTAACACCTCAGCAAAGTGAGTGCTTTTGGTGCTGCCTTCGGCAACAGAGAGGTTCCTGTTTGCCTTCCACTGGAGACCCAGTCATGAGCTACTGAGTGGAGAAGCAGCAGCCTACCTCAAGCCCTTCTTCTCTGTACTTTTCATAGTGTTGCTCACACAAAATTCTCTTTTCAGTACTTCAGAATAATCCGGCCACTTTATTCCTTATTCATTATGTGTCACATAGTTTGTTTTCTGACATTCATCTTGTTCTCTTTGACTGTGGTAATTTTTTTGTAAAATTACATTTTAGATTCATTGAGGTCAGATGCCTTTGGCAGAAATGTTTCCTCTCTCTGGTTTACAAAATTCACAAAATGACTTTTAACATCATTTTTCCCTTCATAATCCTTCAACAAAATCTGCCATGCATTGTGCAACCTTAGATTCTTTGTAGAAATTTCAAAATTTGTTAAGATATTTATCAATGAATATGATTTAACAGTCATGAATATTCATGTTTGGTATGTGGCTAGGTACTCTAGCTATCATTTCATGAAAAAAATTCTTTCCTGGTAACATGGAATATGTATCAAGCACACATATACATACAGACCTGTCACCGGTCTCTATTTCAATGTTATTCTCTCTAGTCCAGTGCAGTCTTTATGATTTGCACTAGCTACTATGCTACTATGTGTACAAGTGCTGACTTTTATTTACCTGTGAGATTTAGATATATCTTTATTCCAGAGACAAACTCACACAATAGCAGATGTGAATATTTTATCTGCTGTACTAATCAATTGGCACTACTAATCATTGTGCCAAAAATGGGTGATCTTAGAGGTTGTTAAAATGGCACTATTATCTGATGTCCGATCACCCTGGGGACACTGAGCCTTAACTTCTGTGGACCTTTTTCACTCTGTGATAGAGAACTAGATCTTTCTTTGCTTTCCAAATCAAAGAATCTTGTTTCCAGGAAGCTCAACTACTATTAAAGGTGATGTGCCCATCTGCTTGTTCTGTACAGAAGGAATATGGATTTTCTTTCTCTTAGGCATCTCTGTGAATTCTTAAGCCAGTGGGTTTACCATCCAAAGTCACATTTGGATGTCATTTTAAGGCATTTCTCAAGCTCAAGTTAATTTTTATCTGAGCCTCCTAGGTTTTTCTGCAATACTTGGGTTTATAACAAGCCATATGTCTCTGTGCTGACCACGTCCTTGGAATGAATAAAAAATGTAAAATAAATAATAGTATTAGTGATCTAAATATCTATTTTAGTTATACTGTATACTTCTACCCTTATTCCTTTCTACAATCCTTGCCCTTCTTTTTAATGTATGACTATA
Organism: Cryptotis parvus; assembly: GCA_021461705.1. Taxonomy (NCBI): domain Eukaryota; kingdom Metazoa; phylum Chordata; class Mammalia; order Eulipotyphla; family Soricidae; genus Cryptotis; species Cryptotis parvus. Next base: position 105,004 of record JAJIBD010024276.1, on the reverse strand, counting down.
CATATATTTGAACTCAAACACTTGGTATTAGCTTTGTTTAAATTTCAGAATGTCAGGCTTTCTTCTTCATGTTAGAAATAGTGCACAAGCTCTCTGAAGTAGCACATATAAGTACATTTGGGTTCCATAAAAAGAGACGACATGGTGTAACTAAGCTTTGAATAATAGACAGATAAGTATAAATGCTACTTATAAGGTTTCTAATATAAACTTTTTGAAAGGTAAAAATGCTTTACCCTTTTATTTAGGTTTTGAAACTCACTTGCAAGGGATACTCCAAGGTTTGTGATCAGGGGATACTGAGGTTTCACAGATTGAACTTGGGGTTCCTGAATATAAAACACATGCTCCTTTGATAGTGTTACTTTCACTAGCATGCCATACTTCATCCCTGCTATTACTAATTTCCAAGAGAAACTTGTACTTAATCTGGTCATACTGAATCACATACTTTACAATGTCCTCAAAAAGATCAACATGTCTTTATAACCTTAATTTGCAGACACTGGATGTTTGTATGGCCTTGGTTATTTGATTCCTAATGGAAATAATAGTATTATTCTAGGATATACTTTCAAAAAAATTGGGGGATAATAGCATTCACTTATTCACATGTTATCCTTAGTAATTTTATAATATTTATTGCCACCAATATTAATACCTTGCAAAAGTTGAAAGTCAAAACAACTCCTTTTTAAATATAGTTTCATGAAGCTTGAGACAGCTCAGAGGCTAGCACACTTGCCTTGCATGCGTCCAGACTTGATTAGGACCCTAGACTCTAGACAGCTCCCTGAGCACTATCAGGACTTGCTCCTGAGCACTGAGCCTATGAATAACACAAAGTCTGGACCCAATAAATAAATAAGAATCATGTTGTGCTACAATACCTATGAAAGCAGGATTTCTTTATGCCAGTTACCTTTTGATTTTAAATTTTATTTTAATATACCACCGTGAGTTACAAAGATGTACATGATTGGGTTTCAGTCATACAGTATTCCAGCACCCATCCCTCCACCAGTGCACATTTCCCACCACCAATGTCCCCAGATTCCCTCCTTCACTCGCCTCTCCCCAAGTGTGACTCTATAGCCGGCACTTTTCATCTTCTCTCTCTCCCCCTGTCTCTCTCTCTCTGTCTCTTTCTCAGTTTCTCTCTCTCCTTCTCTTACACATTGTGGCTTGCTCTACATACATTAAGGGATTATCTTGTAAATCATTTGTCTACATACAATGCTCATTTCTAGTCTGACATTACTACTTCCGACAATTAGTAGAAAACTGGTATATATTTATATCCCACAAATGAACGCATGATCATTCTTTATCTGTCCTTATCCTTGTGACTGATTTCACTCAGCACAATAATCTCTATGTCCACTCAGTTGTAGGTAAATTTTATGACTTCATTTTTCCTATGCCAGTCACTTTTAATTGGCATTAAAATCAACATGGAATCATGCAAAATGTTGACTGCTTATCTGCATCAGATGAGAACATATGTCCACGGGTACTCATAAGTAAGGTAATGGGTGGATTCATTCTTCTTGCCTAATTATCTTGTGACCCAAATCTGAGAAAGCTGAGAGCATGGATGTTTGCAATTCTAAAGAGACACATGATAGATATTTTTTAAAAAAGACATCCCTTAATGTCTATTCATAAGTGATTTACACTGAAAAATGACACCAAACATGATAGACACAAGTCTAAAAAAGAAGAATCCTGAATTCGAGCCATTTCTAGCATGACTAAGTTAATTTATATTATTACATAAATATCATTAACAGATGATAAAACTGAGATTGAGCAAGTAGAATAACTCTAATGTCATATAACTGGGAAGATAAAGATGAGTTCTAGAAATGATCCTTCCAAATCTCAACAACACAGCGTCTCAGCCTGCATATGAGCCCTCATTTTGTGAGAAGAGGGTTTGGAAAACCCTACAAACAAACATGCTTGGGGCTATTCATGGCTTAATGCACAGGGGTGTTGCTCAGGGATCATGTTCTGCTGAGATTCAATACCAGGGCTCCTCTGTGTAAAACCTATGCTCATGTCCACTGAGCTCTCTGTACTGGACTGCTCAGAGCCCTGTTTTACTCTTGTGAAGCAGAAGGATTTGGGTCACTACTATTATTGTTCAAGGAATACTTCTGGCTCTGTTCTCAGGGGTCACTCCCATCAGTGCATGGTAGATTATACCAGGTCATACCTGGGATTATACCAGGGATATACCAGGGATACATAGGGATCATCCCGGGTTAACCAGGCAAACCAATCACCTTAACCTCATACTATCTCTCTGGCCCTAGAAGTAATTATGTTTTAGATAAATGCATGATGAAAAATATTTTTCAAAATGTATTACTAATCTGGTATGTTATCTTGATCTAAGGAAGTGATGGACTTCTTAAGAAAGGATCAGTAAGTTGCTCAACAAATAAATGACTTACTCTGACACTATACGGTCTTATCTACTATATTTTATCTATACTTATACATGTGGAATTAAAGATTATAACTGAAATAATTTATCTCAGTACTCACTTCAATAAAAAATAAAACCAAAGCATGCATTTTCAGTATATTTTGTTGGTTTTTTATTTAGTTATATGTGAGTTTTATTTCCACTTAAAAACATTTTAACCCATTAAATATTTGCAAGTTATTTGTTTAATTTCTAATTCTTTTGTTATTGTTCTTTCTGATTTAAAAGTATTATTAAGACATTGTGATTTACAGCAATGTTCATAATTGAATTGCTTCCGTATACAATGCTCCAACACCAATCCCACCACCAGTATCTCCTTCTTTCCACCAGTGTCCCCACCTTCCCTACCACCCCCAACCTGCCTCCTTGGCAGGCATATAACAAACTTATTTTAAACTACTTGCTCCAACAGAGTTTAAAGAAATGGCAAATGGAATTTTCAGAAAGTAAATTGATAAAAGTCAATTCATAGTGATTGATTGCTATATGATTTTTAACCCAAAGGATACATTTTTCAGAGAAGAGAAGTTGAGAAGGAAAATAACCTATTGATTGTGTGGGAAATGAGGAACAATTTCACCTGAATCCCTAAGTACATTTGCATACCTTACAATCATACATCTGCCCTTCCAGGTGTTGCAGGAGTAACTGCAGTGCCCGGCTACACCAACAGGTGGCAGACAGGAGACAGGCTTGTCTACAACCAGGGCTTGCCCTATGGGCTCTAGATGGTGAATGGTTGATGGTCTGACATAGAAAAAGACTGGGTCCTCTGAGATGAATCTAGAGCCAGCCATAGCAGAGCTTGGCAAGCTACCCTTGGTGTATTCGATATGCCAAAAACAGTAACAATAATGAACCTCATTCCCAACGAATGGAGATGTTACTGGCGCCCACTTGAGCAAATCAATGAACAATGGGAAGACAAGTGATAAGTGACAATCATATACACATAAGGAAAAATACAAATGAGTATCTTTCTCTTGCCACTTAAATAATCACTTTTCCTGTTGTTGTTCCCGAGCTGCACCCAGCAGGCTCAGGGGCTACTCCTGACTCAATGCTTGGAGCTTTCCCAGAGAATTGCTTGGACCATGTGGTGCCAGAGATTAAACCCAGTGACCTCACATGCTAAGAGCCTTTGGAGTTATCAACATAGCCCTAGCATCACCTTTTAAATTTTGTTTTGGGGCCACACCTACTGGGGACAAAGGGCTACTCCAGGATTATCACTTAGAGATCAGTCCTGGTGGTTCTTAGAGACCATGAAGTCCGGAGGATTGAACCCGGGACATCTCATCCTACATATGTATTTCAGTCCACTGAGCTTTCTCTCTGGTCCTCAAATCATTTACTAGACTTAACATTAATTTAACACTGAAGAATTATAGGTCTTTTAAACTTCAATATGATCTTAGCTTTTAAAACCAGATAGTTGGCTTTTTATTCCTTCTAAAGAGATCATATATCAATTGGACTTTGTATGTTAAAGCAACATTTTGTTTCTTCCCACACCGCCTGAAACACCTGTCAGTAGTATTTTTAATATATTTAGTCTATATCATGGCACACTTTTCCCATTTCATTGTCACTGCCTCAGATTTATTTCTTATCTTTTCTAATGTGGATTACTGAAAACATTTTCTTATTGTAATTGCCCCTATACTTCCTTTTCATTCCAACATGTGATCCACAAGAATGTTCATCTAGTCCTTTCACAAAATGAATATGATTATGATTAATGTCCTCAGGAAACCTTGCTCATTTTTTCCTACAAGTCATAAACTCTTTACAGTTTCCTTAATTAAATTTTGCTACAAATCTGACTTAAAATTTGAGTTTAAATATTCTATTTCCCACTAAGCAGCCAGAAATGCAGTTATTTCATTTCTTAAACACCTGGTCCTTGCTGCCGTGTTGTGTTCTGAGAACTGGGTAGTCACACTCGTGTCACTCAATATACAAGTGACACATAGGCAAATGACTTCATAGCTAGTGTTTAGCATTGGTGGTGGCCTATTCCATAGGTCTGCAGGATTTGTTACTGCGGACTAAATAGAATCTTCCTACTAAAAAAAAACTGTTTGCTTCCCTCATCATGGCCAGAAATATCAGCACCTTCCATTTATTTTATGTATGCATAATTCTTCAGTTTTGCATGTTCCTGTGAACAGCTGATATTGCTCTAATAGTAGACAATGCTCTAATAATAATTCTTCATGGCATCTATTGTTTGCAGTCCAGAACAGGCAGATGCATGGAACATTTTAATAGAACTGACTGCTCCATGAATACTTCAGATTGATACAATGTTTTCCAACACACACACATACACCAAAGTCGCACTATACTTTTTAAAAAGTACTCTTCTTTTCTTTCTTATTTCCCATGACTTGATATGCTCTGTGTACCTTTGGAGTCCTTTATTCCACCTTTTTCCCTGATATATTCTGTATACCTATGGAATTCTTAATTCCACCTTTTGCTATCATGATCTTGACTAACTTTAAGAACTCATCTCACTTAGTAACTGCATTCATTCACAATATATATGCTGATCCCCCAACACCTTCCAGCATCTAAATTATGGACCACTGAAATAAAAGCAAAGCTGATATTTTATGTAGTTTCTGTACTATATTATTTATTATAATGATTATGATTTTAATTTATAGAAACAGGGTTGCATATAATTTATATAACCTCTCCAATATCATCTTACTGCTCTGGATAAACAGAGATCAAACAAGTTCACTGCTTGGTTCCCAGAGCACCACTGGGAGTGACCCCCTAAGCACTGAGCCATGTGTAGCTGCTGAGTACCTCCAGCAGCTACCAGCAGCAACCAGCTACAAGTTACCAGCATCTGTGACCCTAAAACAAAACTGAGCAATGAAACAAGTGGAATTGTCTCAGAAGGACAGATACATCACAGTCACCCTGTCTCCTGCCTTCCAAATGCAGGTGCACAATTACTTTCTGCTTAGTATTTGTTTGTTACTCCTCAGAATACAGCAGCAAAGTATTCAAGAGAGCAGGCAACATGACAAGTACAGAGGTAGAGAAACTGCTCTGGTTTATGGGACATATGGAAAGATACAGGCAAGGGGATAAGCATATGATTAAATGTCAAAGTACTAATCCTGAAGCCACATTTTTCTTAACTTTAATAATTTTATTTTAAAAATTTTTTATTATACCACCATGAGATATACGATTACAAAGTAGTTTGTGTTTGGGTTTCAGTCATACAGTGTTCCAGCACCCATCCCTCCACCAGTGCCCATTTTCCACCACCAATGTCCCCTGATTACCTCCTCCCTGCCTGATCTACCTCTATGACAGGCACTTTGCCTTCTCTCTCTCTCTCTCTCTCTCTCTCTCTCTCTGTCCGTTCTTTTAATGAATGTGTGGCTTGCAACACATACATTTAGAGGTTATCATGTATATCCCTTTGCCTACATTCAATGCTCAGTTCTAGGTTGGTAAGATTCTATATTGGAAAACATACAAAATATAAGTCTCAATATTGATGTTGGAAGATAACATGACACCTATTAAAAGAAGCAATTGTGCTCTATGTGATGGCATCAATGAGTAGGATATACTTAGCATTATGCTAAGTAAACAAAGGCAGACAAAGGCAGACCAATACTGCATGACCTCACTTAAATATGAAGTTTGGACCATCTATCTCTGGGTTCCAAAACAGACGATGTGGCCAGAACTAGGCCTGGCAAATGGGAGATGGGGTGAGAGAGCCACGAGAAGAATCTGCTCAGGGTCTCAGGAACAGCATGTAGATGTGCACTAATATTACACGGGGAACCTGAAAGCTGTCAATGGTAGATTTTAAGTACTCTGAAAAAATGGTAATTATGTAAGATGATGAATAGGTTAATTAAGTTGATTGTGGTAATCATTTAACAATGTATGCTTATTTCAAATCACTGTTTACCCCTTAATTGTATACAATTTTATCTGTCAATTATATCTCAATAAAGCAAGAAAAATATCAGAAGCCTCAGTAGAATTTAAGAGTTTACAAAATACTTTCAGTGTAAAAATTCACATATCCCCAAACCCACATAAACAGAGGGGGTAAAATCATAGTACATAAGAGGCAGTATTTGAAACAAAGCCATCTGTTTCCACAGTCCGCTTCTAAATCCCTGACATATATGTTCTCTCAAATGAATATATACTCCATCCATTAAAAATAACATAAATAGGGTCCAGAGAGATTTAACAGCAGGGAGGACATTTACCTTGCATGCGGCAAAGCTGGATTCAATCCTAGGTACCCCATATGGTCCTGATAGCCCTGTCAGGGGCTCTGATAGCAGTTAGAGTAAGCCCTGAGAACCTCCAGTTGTGACTCCCCAAACAAATACATATACCATAACTACCGAACTAATTAGAGAAGCAGCCAAAAACCTTTAAGAGATTTAAGAGTCAGAACCGAGAGGAACGTTATAGCTTTCTCAAATGTCATAGTTATGGACCTAAACTTTGAAGTCAGGGAGACTATTAAACTGCTCCCTGCTGAACTTCATAGATTAAACTGGTCTGGTGGCTTACTTAATCCTGATAGCTTCTTTTGACTTTAAGTACTGTTGGTACAGTAAGTCTATTTCCTCACGACAATTAGGGGCCTTGGCAGGGGCAGGAATATCATAGTACTATCTGATTTTCTTTGTGGAGAATTCAAATTAAAAGAAATAATTTAGACTTTGAATTGGGAAAGACACAGGTCACAGACACATTCCAGAATTTATGATTATCAAAAGAGAATAGTGTTTTTCCCCCTAATATAACCAAATAAAACTGACAAGGTATTTTATAAGAAGATATGAAATATAAATTTCACATTATTTTAAAGATTTTAGTTTTGTTCATTCTCCCTTTATTTAAAATATCTGTGTTCAGACAAGTTGATGTATAGTCCCATTTTAAGACATATTTCCAACGTACACAGAATCAAACTAAAATTCTTTGGCACACTGCTGTAATTGACTTTTCTTTAGAAAACCTTATAATGGAAAGAGTCACATTTCTTGCCTGCAAGATTTATGAACACACACACACACATATATATCAGGGATGTCCATATTATGTCAAAGTTTCATGTTGAGAATATGCTGGCCTTTTTCATTTTTTTAACTTTAAAAAAAGAGTGTAACACTATCTTATTCCATGTAAGACTTTACTGTTATTTTGGAGTTAAACATTTCCCCTTTCTACCTAATTTGGGACATGTGTTTCTGTAGGCCATTAGTAAGTTGGACATTTAAATTTGACAAGGCTTGGTGGATTTTTAAAACCTCATATCCACTCAAACTGAATAAAAGACTGACTCATGTTTCAATTTAAAACATTTGATTGTGATTTTATTTGCATTTTCATGTAGATTAGATGAGCTATTGTCTGGTGCCTATACAGTAACAGTTAGCATAGTTTGTAAAAGTAGACAGGCCATGGTCCGGCTGGTCAAGATTCATTTTCTGCACACTCATTCACATCTTATGTTCCACTGAAGCAACATAAAAATGTCCAAATACCAACTGCTTTGGAGTCAGCATAGAATCACAGAACTCTATGGTTGTTTGAAAAGATTCAGTTTTTCCCCCTTTCATGGGTATTCACAAATAGCGCTTTTTAAAAAATATTTTATTGTACCACCATGAGATATACAATTACAGAGATGTTCATAAGATGTTCATATTTGGGTTTCGGTTACACAGTGTTCCAGCACCCATCCCTCCACCAGTTCCCATTTCCCACCACAAACGTACCCGATTCCCTCCCCTTCCCACAGTCTGCCTTCATGGCAGGTTCTTTATCTCTTTCTCTCTCTCTCTCTCTCTCTCTCTCTCTCTCTCTCTCTCTCCTTTCCTTCCCTTCCACATTGTGGACTACAATACATACATTAAGAGGCTGTCATGTGTATCTTTTTGCCTGTATTTAATGCTCAGTTCTAGGTTGGCATTAGCACTTTCGACAATTATTAGCACACTGTTCCATTCTCTGTCTGACCTAGGCTCTGACTCCCACACGTTTGTGGTAAATTCCACCTTTGACAAGACTTCCTGATCCATGTTTCGCCTGAACTTGGATATTGGTATTATAATATGTACATATATTAATGTCATGCAAATAAATACAGTCCTTCTATATATGTCTACTCTTTCTGGCTAATTTCATTCAAAATGATCCTCTCCATGTCCATCCATTTATAGGAAATTTTCATAACTACATTTTTCCTGACAGCTAATAGCATTCCACTGTGTAGATGTACCAAAGTTTCTTTATTCAGTCATCTATTCTCGGGCACACTGGTTGTTTTCAGGTTCTGGCTATTGTGAATAGTTCTACTATGAACATAAACATGGGAATGGTGTTTCTGCTCTGTGATTTTTGGATTCCCAGGGTATATTCCCAGGAGTGGTATGGCTGGGTCAAATGGGAGCTCAATTTGGAGGAATGTCCATATTGTTTTCCAAAAAGTTTATACTAGTCGACATTCCCACGAACAGTGGATGAGAGTCCCTTTTTACCCGCATCCACACCAGCATTTGTTGCTAATACTGAACCTGAATTTGCTTTCTTAGTATAAAATACTATAAGCAAATAAGCAATTCAGAATTTCATCTTTAAATTTTCCTAATTTTCACTCTTACTAAATTTTACTTTTTTTTTTTTTTTTTTGGGTCACACCCACCAATGCTCAGGAGTTTCTCCTGGCTCTGCACTCAGGAATTACTCCTGTTGGTGCTCGGGGGGACCAAATGGGATGCCGGGATTGAACCCAAGCGGGCATAGGCCGGCCACGTGCAAGGCAAACATCCTACCCGCTGGACTATCACTCTAACCCCTAAATTCAACATTTGTAGGCATTTCCTATTCTACGTCAACTACACAATACAGATGCAAAGAACTGAAAGTTTTATTAATGACAGAGAAGGCATGCTGATTGCCACAATGACTTCCAAGTACAAAATAAAATTTAATCGCATAGATTATAATGAACAGTATCTTGAAATTATTCTTTTCCTACAATGTCACAAATTTCAAAGTAGTATATGGGGATTTAGGAATTTTTTAAATATAAAAATCATTTAAAATGTATGTGTGTGCTTTTGTCTGAAGTACCTAGTTAAGTTTTTGAAAGGTGAACTTGTATATAACAGAGAAACCAGTTTTCAGTGAAGAATCATGGAAGACTTTCATGTATCCTAACAGCTGTAATAAATTTTTGAATCATTTCACAGTTTTTTACATTTGAACATAAGAACTCCCTGCCTTGTAGGGGCAGTGGGTTTGATTTCCTGTTAGGGAGAACCAGAGAGGTGGTGTAAGAGGGCTGCCTTGGCAATTCCCAGCACCACAGAAATCCATGTCTCTCGATGCAGAAAACAGTGACACTTACTATGATCTTCCATTTCTGAAGAGTAGCATCTGTGATTTGCTGGCTGTAATAAACTGGGCCTAAGGCAGGGCTGAGTCTTCCAGGGTCTGCCGATATTTACAGGCGGTGTCTGCTGTACTATCTTCCAGCCCCTATTTTTTTTTTGTCGATACTGAAAGAACTACTGGTATCCTTGTTCCATTTTACCTACAGAAGTAAATTCTAGGGTTGGCTGAAAACAAGACAAGTGCTGTCACTCGTCCCAAGATTTACCTTTCATTAAGGTGACTACAAGATTACCGCACCACGGCAGAGCCTGGCAAGCTACCCGTGTCATATTTGACATGCCAAATACCAGTAACAGTTATGGACCTCTTCCCATGACCTGTGGAATGGTTTGAGGCTCTTTATGTTCCTGGGCCGGCGTGCCCGGGCTATCTCGCATGTGACAGGACACGGAGATGTTACGGTGCCCGCCGGTATCGTGATCACGGAAGTCAGGATCAGTGATCAAGTTGCTTTTAAAACTGTGATTCTCAGAGCCACCAAACACAGTGCTCGAGTACAGCCTGGGTGACTCCTTTCCCCACCCCCAATGAAACTGCTCAGCATTTGAGTGAAATGCTGAGACTGATGCGGTAACTAAAGGCAAATTAAACATGAAGAAAAATAGCACAAAAATGTCATCAAGCAAAAACTATAAGAGAAAAATTGCAAATTTGTCTCACCATGCAACACTAGGGTGCCAGTGGGAACAAACCAGAATGTAAACCTTCTAGTTGTGAGGACAATTCCCCAAGCATGGCATCCTTAATGAAAGCATATCCAGTGTCCTGCAATATGGGCTGAGGCTGCTGAAAGTGACTCAATTGTGCCAGTGGAAGGGCTAAAGAGGATATAAAACAACCACACTGGAAGGCAGATACCTCACGCCTGGCACAGCTCCCTGAGTCGCTCCTACCACCTGCTCATGTCTTACTACAGTGCATAGAGAGAATCCCTGTTGCATGCTCACCCTCTCTCCTCTCCCACCCCTAGAATAATTTAATCCAAGAAACAGACTTTTGATGCTAGGCTGATCTGAGCAAGAGGCACTGAGGCATGGGCAGGATGAGATGGCAGGAAATGTTTTTCCCTATGGGTCCTCCCTGCTGCAGCAGGTCATTGAGAGAGATGAGATGGTGGACAAGAAACCTTGATTTCTTTAACTCTAGTACTTTTGCTCTTGATGATTCATTCTGGCTCTCCAGCATGCCCTTTGCTGCTGACTGTCTAGATTCTTTGCTAATGTTATTGCCAGAATCTCGGTTTATCCCCCTTCTCTGCTTTACTTTTTAATGGTGATATTTCCTGAGCATTGTAATGTCCATTATTTCTACTAGATTACATAGAAGTCACGCAAAAGAAGCCTGAAGGAACACAGTATTATACTTATTAAAATGATCAATAATCAGTTGAATCAATAATCTTGGCTCAATGACAGTGAAATGCTGAATCTATTATGTTTGTAAATGCAACTAAAGCTCCAGATTATTGTAATGTGCTTCCAATACACAACACAACACAGATGTATATATACATGTAAGAAACATATAATATTAATTTAATTAAAGTAGTAATAGAATATTTTAGGCATAATAAAACTTTTCAATTGAATATAGAATAAAATATCATTAAGGATCTTATACTTCAGTTTTGTAATAAAGGTTATGCAAATGAGAGACTAGTATAAAGTCAAGACTTCCTAAAGCTAATCAGTACCAAATATACTCCAAGAAACTTTGTACAACTCATCTCTAACGCAAAGATGATATTTCATCTCATCCCTAACCCAAAGATAAATATTTTATTATTCCATTGCACAGACAAGAATACTGAAGAAGATTAAAATAGAACATACAGAAAGAGTAAGAGATTCAAACCAGAATCTTGCAGATGATATGTCTGTAATTTAATAGTGTCAAAGATATCACTAGAGTTTGCAGTCTGGAAAAGTTCTGATGAATTTTATTTATTTTATACTAGGAAGCACTTATAATGCATGAATTCATTCTTACAATGAATGAATGAATGACTGAATGTACCACTTCTTATAATGAATGGATGAAATGAAAATTTTTCCCTTGCCCACCAAAGAACAATGAAGATTTGGTCCTGAATGAAAGGCAAATATTGCTTTTATTGAAGTAGACATTTTGACATATTCTTTGGGTATGTCTTTGTACTTACAAATTCACAATCACAACCAAATGTGTGAAAATCTTTGAATTTTCTTAGCCTGATTATAAAATTAAGTTTTTTCTGTTTGTACTATCTGCACTCACTTATAGCAAAACATTTCCTGACAATTTATATTTCTATGGACTCTTTTTGCCTGTAATTTCTTGTATGGTGAACTCATTTTAGCACTAATTAAGTGAATGAAAAACTCAAGTGTTAGATACTACTATTTATTATTAGTAATAATAATAGTTTTTCTGTAGATACTATTACTAATTATTACTAATTATTAATAGTAATTTCTCCAGAAACAGCACAGGAATATCTGAATGGCAAAGGATGTGATTGACGGAAAACAAGTGAAGCTGGGAAGAACGTGCACAGCTGGGGCTAGAAAGGAGTCAGGAGGACAAGGAGGGGGTCTGGATTCATGCCAGATAGAGGTGCACTGATGAAATCGCATCTACATCATTCCAGCACTTACTCAGAAAAGTCATGCCCACCTCTAGGAGGAAGATGTGCAACTGAGGAACACACAATTAACGTTCATCCCGCATACAGAAAAGTCTGAGAAACACTGTGGGGCCTCTTCTTCAGTTTGACATTATCAGAGAGTAGAGTGAGTAAAGAGCTTAAAAGGCTCCACTCCCAAGCCCACCAGCCAGTCTGTCTAAGCCGGAGAGCAAAAAGGTTCTGAAAGTTTCCATTTGGCGAATCAGACTCAACAAAATACAACCGGACACTTCTCTCGAGAGTAACTGGCACAGTTGCCAAACTCAGAGGTCAGAGTGCTTGAGCTTTTCTACAGGAATTATACCTAGATTGGCATACTTACAATTAAACATATAATACAATACAAAGGATAGAACCGTGTTGTTTATATATAGTATTTGTGAGTTACCTTCTATAAGCTGTACTTCTAAAGGCCTAGACAAAAGCTTATCTCACAGTGTACACAAAGGGAGAAACATCAAACAGTGATCACAATGAGAAATAAGAGATGGGACATTACTGCATGTGAAGAGAAGCAATAAAGTTTTCTCTTAGATTTTCTATTTGCATGAATTGTCCTGCAGGGTGTTTTCTGTATGGGAATGGCTGTGCACTCAGCTGTAAGTTCGTAGTTATTACTGTGGAAGAATTGTGCCATGTGCAGTTATATAAATGGAGCAGCAGTCAGATTGCAGGAGAAAAATGACTGGGGTGCAGAAAACCAGGCATTACTAAGGCAGTGATCGGTTATTTTATCCATGAAATGACTTGACAAAACAGAGTAACAAGCTGAGATGGAAGCCTAAGACTGATTTTGCAAAGAATGTGGGAACTGAATGGAGACCCAGGATGCACAAAGATGGTAAGAAAAAGCAAGATGTAACTGAATTGTGAGGAAAAGCCTGGACAGAAGTCACTTTTGTGAAATCTTTGTCAAAGACTTGGTTATAAACATGGTAAAAACTATCCAAATTACAAAAAAAAAGTTCTGAACTGTTCTGATGTCTTAGAAATCAGAGTTGACATAGTTTTGGGATTCATGAATAATAAAACTCTGTAAGGCATATTAAACAACAGTTAAACAACCATAATGTGTGAGAAATGTGCAGTGTTGACAGTATAACAATAGGTTTAAGAAAGAAATAACATTTGATATTGGAACAAATAATTATAGACTAGTCTGCGTTTCAGAAGAGAAACAGAAAAATAGACATCATGGAAGAAGAGATCAGGTTCTAAGATTTGTTACAGACATCAAGGTGGAAAATCTGAAGTTTATCTCTACAAATGAGTTGTAACTTGTCTGCATCAAATTAAATTTCTATGCATTTGATTGATATAGTATATATTAGTTTTTTCAATGTATACTAAGAACTTGAAATGTCAAGTCGACAAGCTTTAGTATTTAGCATATTAAAGCGCCTCTCGATCCAGAGTAATAGTACAGTGAGTAGGGTGATTGCTTTGCACAAGATCAACCTGGGTTCAATCCCCAATATTTCATATAGTCCCCGAGAACTTCCAGAAGGGATCCCTGAGTGTAGAGCCGGGAGTAAGCCCTCCTGAGCAATGCCAGGTGGCCAAAAAAGCAAACAAACTATTTATTTGAATGATTAGAAAAAATCATTCTAGTATTCTTAAGATGTTAAAGGCCTCACAGTACTCGTTCATGTAAAGAAACTACATATACCTATTTTGTATTTGTGTTACCTGAATAAAAATTAAAAGAAAAATATGTAATATAGGAGTTATAAACTTCTGATCCTCACCAACAGTAAAAGTGAATTTCTGTATCTGTGCTGCCACAGTGCAAGGACAAGTTTCTATTTTCATGAACTTCTCTATTTTTGTTGTCATTATATAAATTTAATGGAAAGTACCCCTGTGTCATGAAGGTCTTCCCTACTTAAAATTAAAGACTACTAATTATAAGCTATTAGTTTTCTAAGCCCTCAACAGCCCTTAACAGGAATAAAAATACAGTAGGAAAAATGATGAACAGTTACTCTCTATCACCTGAAAGGGAAATATGTGGATTTAATTGGATAATGCCAGCAAAATGTTTCAATTCCTGGGAGAAAATAATACATGAGCATCGGTGTAACAGGAACCACAGTACAATTATATGGTGAAAGTAGCTTAAAAGGGTAAGTTTAGCCCAAATTCTGACAGAACATGAACAGGATACCAATAGAACTGCTCAAAATCTCTCTTTCAAATCTGAACAGCAAACAGTTGTACCACTGTGTGCCACTGAGAAAAAGGAACAGATTGACAGCACCAAGGAGGGGCTGAGACCTTGCTCTTTCCTAACAAATTGTAGAGACTCAGACCCACAATCTCCTCAGCTACAAAATGAGAAAAATTCCTTCTACTGATGTTTCCTATGAGGATTGTATCTTTTTTTAAAGGAAGGTGAAATGCTTGGAACTGCTTAAGATGCTCTGTGAATGTTTAAAAAAAAAACAAGAACCGTTTGCTATGAACACGGATGAACCCAGAAGTGTCCTTGTTTTAAGTCAAGCCAGTTAGAGGAAGAGGATGCTGGCGACTCCCTCACTTGTGTTATTAGAGGTACAAAACAGGTGAATAGAAAGTGTGGACTGATAACAAGCCCTTGGTCTGGGATTACACAACTGAGATTAGGGAGAGAGCCATGAGAGGGAGAAGCAGGGAGCTAGTGACACAAGGTCAGTGGTGGTGTCCTGGACACACTGGTGATGGTGAAGGTACATTGGCCATGAATGTTAGCAGTACTGTGACCATGTTGCCTAAAACATAAGAAAAAAGTAAACTTCTGCCTTTGAAAAAGATGTTCAAAACAAGAAATGTGTGTGTGTGTATATATATATATCCATGCACTTAATGTATAGTTAACATATATATTAACTACAGATCAAAGACCACTTACACATACATATATTTATACATGGCTATATATGTTCATATATATATGTTTAAAATTAAGGTAGCATAAATTTATATATACATTTTATATTAGTTTCTTTTAGGTTTTGGCTTTTTGGTCACACAGCAATTCTCAGGGGTTACTTCTTGCTCGGAACCCAGGAATTACTTCCAGCAGTGCTCATGGGTATCATATGGGATGCGTGCAAGAAATGCCCTACCTGTTGTTCTATCACTCTGGCACCACTATTTTTGAGAATTGTTGTGGCCCAGCAGTGAATTTGGTAACATATTTTCTCTATCCCCTCATATTTCTTTGTGAAATATGAAGTCTTAACTTCATCATAACTTTACAGGAAAGGAAGATAATCTTTCTCTGTCCTAGCAGTTTAAAGGATCCATATATGTGGAACAGACTGGATTAAGCAAGGAAAGGTCCCACTTGCAAGATCCTGCCCCCAGCCCGTCTCTAATGCACACAAACAGGCAGATGTGCACGCACTGCTGAGGCTGCACCTGGGTCCAGGTCTTCATGGCCAAATGTCAGCAGCAGCAAAGCTCTTCTGAGTTGGGGTGCTGGGGTCACAACCAGAGATGCTTAGGGGCCAGTCCTGGCTCACCACTCAGGGGACCATGACTGTGTAGATTAGCCACACATTCATGGGGATTAGCCACAAACAAGGCAAGTTCTTGAAGCCCTGTGGTAACTCCATCTTCAAGCTCTTTATTAAACTCAAATCTGGTGACAATCATAACATAATCCTCAGCACTGTGGTCAGAATGAGTGACATTAGTGACAACAAAACACGTCCATAGTTATGGCTTTAGCCTCTGCTCAGCACAAGCTGTGACTATACCTTGGTCACTCTAGTACCCAGGGTCACCAGCTTTTAATGAGAAGTGTGAGTAAATGAAGAAAGGGTCTATGCGATCTTTTCCCATGGCTTACACTGCCCCCTCCCCATCCCACTGAGAACACATCGAAAATCTCCAATGATCCTTAGATGTCTACTTTCTCTCTCTGCCTTTCAATGTTTTGTAATCATTAAATGACTTACTAAGAAATTCTAAATGTTTCCTACTTGGCTCATATGTTCTATATACCCATGGTATTACTGCATAACTCTTTAATAATATTTAAATGTAGATATTTTGTTTTCTTCCTAGTAATCTTGTGATCTGGGGCTGATGAGGTTTATTTGCAGTTTCATATTTTATTGACTAAAAGTATAGATTTATTGATAAAATTTTTCTTGTGATCAGGTATGATCATCTTTTTTAATATTTTATTATACCACTGTGAGATATACAATTAAAAATATGTTCATAAGATGCTCATATTTGGGGTTTCGGTCATACAATGTTTCAACACAAATCCCTCCACCAGTGTCCATTTCCCACCACCAATGACCCTTAAAATCAGCTTCTGCTAACTATAAAATCTGAATCACCCTTGAGTTTCTGTCAATAGTCATTTTCTGGATTAGTAGGCACATATTCTTACCTCTTCACAAGTATTACACTTTCTATCAGCCATTCTCCATAATGTTATTTCCAGATAACATATTACATGAGAGAAAACTTGCTTTTTCTGTTCCCAGAGAGAGGCAAATCCCCTAACTCTGGAAGAGAAGGCAGGGTCATGGGTGGTAGCTCAAGTGTCAATGTATATAATGGTTTTTGTCAGGGCAGCTCCAGTGGATTTCATTGGGGTTCAGGGGTTCAATAACTGAATAGTGAAATCCTCTGACAGTGGTTAAAACCTGTGTCAACTGTATGACCTGTGCTTTTTCCCTCCCTTCTGAGAGAGGAGTCTGATATCCAGGTATTTCCCAGTCCTCTTCTCAAGACATCCACACTTAGGAGTTTAATAGCATGGCAGGAGCTGGTACAATAAAGAACATTACAATCATTACTTTATATGGGATATCCCCATCAATATTGGCCTGAGGGTCTTGGTGAAGGAAATGAATGAGACTTAACTCTGACTCAAATCTAATTTCAAAACATAGATGCCAAGTTGAAAACCATATTTTAATAGCAATTAAAAGTGCCTCACTCTGATCTCATACAGCTAAAATGTCAGTAGATTTTCTTTCTGTCCAGCAAAATGTTTTCATTAGACAAGCAAGATTCATCTCATTTATTTGCTAAAAATCTTTCCATGAGATTGATAATAATTCCACCCTCAGTTTATTGAGACAATGCTCTATTGATAGTCTTGTGTTTCTATTATGTCTTGTTTTCCTAATGCTTAATTTATTGTTTAACATATTAGCCAAAGGTCAATCTGCATTTAATTATTTGTTCTTTTCAAATTCTAGACTGTCTTAATATTAATAATATGTTTATATATTAAGTGCCTGCTCTATGCAAGGCATTGTTCCAAGTATTGGGAACACACACATTTATTCAAAATTGTGAGTAACTCTGAAAGTCACCTTGATCTATTCTCCTCCTACAGAAATTCAGAGATTTGGTTATGGAGCTTAAGAAGGCAAGACTCCTATCCAAGAGAAAATAATCAGCAGAAGATACAAATGCAAGACACAAACTCATTATACAAAACAGTGATTTGAAAGAGGTAAGTATGAACATGTATCACAATATAAGTACAATCCATTCTTTATTTATGAAAATAATAAGGCCAAATAATTGACTTTGAAAAAGAGAATCAACATCTGTGTTCAAATAACAATATTTACTTCCAAATTTTTATCATTGGTACACAAATTCCTTATTTCCTTTTGTCCTCAAATTAGATATTTAGTCCCCTCAAATATCTATTTTGTAGGTATTGATAAGGTTAATGACAGAACAAACTTTGTCTCATTATTGTCAAACTATTGATAAATCTCAAATTATTTCCTCTTAATTGACTTAAAGACAATAGTCATAAAAATAATAAATATAAGTTCTAAATTTCTATGAAAATATTTATAATTAAGTTTATATTGCTATGTCTCATGTTTGATCCTGGTTCTGAAATATAACATGAAAAAGTGGGTGTGTCTCTTATTTTAGCTGGTAACTTCCTACTGGATGCTCAGGGTCTACTCTCTCATTGACCTGCCTCAGTCATCCAAAGGCACATCTCCTTCTGACTTGACTCTCAGTAACCTGCTATGACCCAAACTCAGCATTTCCACATATTCTGTTTCCACCCCTCTACCTCAAGTGATAAAAATGCCTTATTTTCTTTGATTTTCTCCCTTTTCAAAGTATTTAAGAAAGATAGTTATTTAATTATAAAATGCTGAATGGCACAGAATAGCAAATTATATAAAACTGTAAATTTAAAGGATGTTATAAAAAACATTCAATATTTAAAAGGTAAAACATGATCAATGTTCTTTCCCTAGCTATTAATGATGTTCAAGTAATGAAGTTCACTATGATGTTTGGAATATGGCACCAAAGAGATTCAATTACTTCTACTTTATGATGTGTAATGAAATTTAGAGTTCCCTATCTCCATAAACAGAGAATTTTCGATAACTGGGACAAAAAAAGAATTATTTTTTAATTATCAGCCAGAATTAAAGATTACCAAATTGAGATTAGGTATATTTATGATGGAGCTCTCATAAAATAAGCTAAGTGCATTTCAAATATGTGAAATGTAATTAAATTAAAAAAAAACTCTTAGCTTATATTAAATGTTTTCTTGTTGAATATTATTTGTATTTTCTACCTACACAGACATAGACCTAAGTGTATTATACAAACAGTTCTATCCAGTAATTGTATAATTCTTAAGCACAAATTTTACTCATTTGATATCTCTGCAAAAAATGAATATTACATTAAAATTCCACATATATTTAACAAATATATATTGACTATACCCTGTTTCATCATTCCCAAAAGTAGTCCCTTTAATAGGATGATTTTATTTATTTTTGGGGGGTCACTCCAGCAATTCTCAGGGGTTTCTCCTGGCTGCACTAAGGAATTACTCCTGGCGGTGCTTGGGGGACCATAAGGGATGCCAGGGATCAAACCTGGGTCGGAACGGGCCGGCCATGTGCAAGGCAAACGCCCTACCCGCTGGACTATCGCTTAGGCCCCAATAGGGTGATTTTTTTTTTTTTTTTTGCTTTTTTGGTCACACCCGGCAATGCTCAGGGGTTTCTCCTGGCTCTGCACTCAGGAATTACTCTGGCGGTGCTCGGGGGACCATATGGGATGCCGGAGATCGAACCCAGGCCGGCATTGGCCGGCCGCATGCAAGGCAAACGCCCTACCCGCTGGGCTATCGCTCTGGCCCCAATAGGGTGATTTTAAACTATGTAATTCATCAACGCAACATTTTATGTAGATCACTTGGTCAACAAATAAATTTTAAAACTATGGTTTTAAAACTATGTAACCGATCAGTGCAACACTTTATATATATGTAAATCACCTGGTCACCTTTCTCTTAAAGTTATTTTCTCCTTTTTATATTCTTCTTTTGCTTTGTTTATGACTCATATCCACTGGTTCTTGGGGCTTACTTCTGACTCTGTACTCAGGGATCGCTCCTGGTTGTGCTCAGGAGACTATATGTGGTTCTAAGGATGGAATCTGGGATGACTATGTGCAAGGAAAGCACCTGACCCATTGTACTAACTCTTGGGTCCTTGAATTTTTATGGCGTTCATGAATCTACTATCAGTATTGATCTCAAGAGATGAGACCTTCCACTATGAGAGCAGCCTTTTCTTATCTATGTGCAAATAAATGTCTTTGGAAAACAATAGCTGAACCAAATCTTCTTTCATCCATCCAAGCACACAACCAACCCATAATGCTGGCATTCTTTATACACATATACATGTATATAAAGAATGATTCTATATACATATAATCAACAGCTCTATTTTAAGTGTGAAATCTATACTTTAAATGGTAAAATCTAAGTGTATAACCATGTTCTAAACTCTTTGTTTCTATGCACTCTCTTCTAAGCTACATTGTATCTATATGTCTTTAATTACATCTGATGATAAAAATTTAAGCAAATATAATCCCTCCACTATATATATGTACATATATATATGTTTATATATATCAGGGGAGGCCTGTAGTTCTGTAAGGAAATACAACAAAGTAGGATAAATTTAACAACTGGCATAGCAGCAGGACAAATTGAGCAAATATTTAGAAAAGGGACAGAACCAACTGTCTGGCATAAAAATGGATGCTCTTTCTGCAGTAAACAATATCCAGATACCAAAAGTAATTCAGTTGAAGGATTGGTAGGAATAAACCAGTACTCAAGGAATTTTTTAGTTCAAGGAATAATATCATCAAAATTTTTTGTGAAAGAGTAAGCAAGATAGTAAAGGAAATAAATGGTTCAAGTTGACCTGAACAGGACTAAAGAGAGGCGCTGGAGTTAAAGTGCATCTTGCACGTGGCCAGTCCACCTAGAATATGTGAACCTGATACGTGATGGCACCCTGAGGAATAATCTTCATTTAGAGAAATTCAGCCAAGTTAAATTAGTTCATCAGAAATTCCCAATATTCCCAGGCAAGCTGATTCTAGCCACAGTATCTTACTTGTATCAAAATTTTATTCATTTAAATAAAAGATTAAATGACTCAAAATAAAGGACAAAATAAATTAGGAATAAAGATAAAGTGGCATGGCAAATGATAAAACTCCCTCCCTCAAAAGAGAAAACTGTGCTATTCTTAGCCATTCTAGAAGACCTTGGCTGGACTCCAGGGACCAGACATAGCCCTTTCTGACCATGTCCCAGAAGCTTCATCGCTTCAGAGACTGCAAAGGGCACTGCCAAAATATGCCTTTGTCTAATTATTTTTAAATGTTCTAAAAATGGCACATTTTAAAAGTATTTTATAATATTTTCTACAACTACTGCCAGATAATCTATGAGAAAAGGTCATTAAGTATATTTCCATGAAGCGTAAGATAAAAATGGGATTTAAAGAGGCAGAATTATACAAAGCTCAGACTTATAAACATTTCTTGTGATTTTTTTATTTCTCAGTTCTTGGTATGAATTAAATGTAAAATTGTGATAGCTTTTGAAATTTACCATTTTCCCTCCTGTATAATTAGTTATGTAAAAACTCAGGGAGGAGAGCTATTTAAGGCACCAATGGAGTGTTGAAACAAGACCAGATACATTAAGTACAAGTCTGAATGCTTCTGTTAACATTTCTTTGTTGGATTAGAGAGAATGAGAAATAATTCCTTTGTCTTTTATTTGTGTGTGTGTTTCATAGATCACAACTAGCACCATGAGTTTTATGTTTAGGTATTAGAAACTAAAATGAAACCTGGTGAATATCACAATTAGGTAATGTAGCCTTATCTAAAAATCCTAAAACAGAAATAAAAACATATACTTGAATATGTATAAGTAAACACTTAACATATATACCTACTCACATATTCATTCTAAAAATCAACATCAATATAGAAAAGGCAAAACACTTGGAATTGGAGGATCAAAAACCAATAATTCAATAAAGAAAATAGCTGAAAAGAACCTTAAGTTTATGAACAATTTAAAGAGATTGGCTGTTTCTGCAACATATATAAAATTATAGCTCTGCAGTGCTTTAATTGTATTTTGAATTGGCTTAATCATTTTTTCTTTTATAAGTAAGTTATATGGCAGACTTTGACATGTGCACATAGCACTTGCTGTCTTAGATAGCCCATTGGATGCCCTCCTGGACTTGCATGAGCTTTCCAAGTCATTTTCACTGCTAGGATGACATCATGTCACTGAAATAAAGGCACATCCTAACTACACTGGGCTCAAGAGAAAAACCCAAGGACAGAGGTGGAGAAACAGCATGGGGGTGAGGGACTTGCCATTGGGTGATACTTAGATTTTGATATCACATCTGGTCCCCCAATCACCACCAGGGGTCATAGGACCCAAACTGGAACAACCCTAAGAACAACCATCTATTTGTTTTCCTGACTCCTAAACACTTTGTTCACCTCTTCCCTCCTGTACCTGAAACAGCTGTGATTTATTTTTGCTGTTATATACTCCTAGACAATAACCTATTTCTCTACGGAATTATTGAGACTTTTGTTTTTAATCTGATGGTCTAGAAATTTCCATCAGGGGATTAATGAAGCATTGCATTGCACAAGTAAAAGCTGATAGGGAATATGATTTTCTGTATGTTTACCTTTTTGTTTGTAAGCAGAATTCAATGAAGAAAATGTTTCATGTCCAATTACAACAATTCCATGATATCTAGAATTTGGAGCATCTTGTCGTTTCTCTCTCTGTGTCTGACATGGGACCAAAGTTATAAAACAGACACTGGAATCATTCCCCATTTCTCAGTGAATAACTACATCTCAGAAAAACTTTTTAAGGCTAAGTGAAATTTTTTTCTGCCTCTTGATAATATTTATTTTAGTTCTTTTCTTTGTTGGTAGTGGGTTTGTTGGGTCATACCTGGGCGCGGCTGGGGAACCACAAGAGAAGCCGTGATCAAATCTGGGTTGGTTGCATACAGGGCAAGTACCTTTTCCATTCTCTGACCCCTTGAGCATTGACTAAATTTTTCTATTTCTTAAAAAGATTTCCAAAGTTTATAGAGATAAATCAGAAAAAACATAAAAATACATATCTCCCAAATAAAAAGAGAAAGGGAAACAAAAATTTTAATATGTCATTTTTCTAGGTATGAAAGAAAGGTCTAGTTGAAACTACTAGTTCAAAACACATATTTTTAATTTAGTTCACATACTAAATGTGGTTTTATTATGTAAGATTTAGAACAGTTTTTTTTCATTTTTTTTTTTTTTTGCTTTTTGGGTCACACCCAGCAATGCTCAGGGGTTACTCCCAACTCTGTGCTCAGGGAATTACTCCCGGCAGTGCTCGGGGACCAAATGGGATGCCGGGATCGAACCCGGTCGGCAGTATGCAAGGCAAACGCCCTACCCGCTGTACTATAACTCCAGCCTTCATCATTTTTTGTGTGGTGGTAGTGGAGGGCAGCCACACTGGCTGAGCTCTCTGCTCCTCCTAGAATCTAGGGGTGTGTGGGTTGTTCCAGGTGGTACTAGGGCTCTGCAAGGGGCAGGGATTGTACCAGTATTCACAATTCCTGCATGCAAAGTGCCTGCAAGCTCTTGCTGAGCTCCTTCTCTGGCTTAAACCAGCTTCGTGATCAAAAACAATCACCTTTTACTAATGCCAACCTAGAACTGAGCATTAAATAGAGGCAAAAGATACACATGACAACCCTTTAATGTATGTTCTGTAATCCATAGTCTGGAAGGGAAGGAAAAGAGAAAGAGAGAGAAAGGGAAAGAAATAAAGAACCTGCCATGGAGGAGGGCTGGGGGAGGGGGAGGGAACCGGGGACGTTGGTGGTGGGAGATGGGCACTGGTGGCGGGATGGGTGCTGGAACACTGTATGGCCAAAACCTAAATATGAACTTTTTAATTGTAATTAAAAAGAGTTCTTTGTAATTGTAAAAATAAAAATTAAAAAAACAATCACCTTTATTCCCAAATATTCTTTACAGTGATGAAAAAAATAATTTGCATTTAAGTAAACATTCTATGAATGTTTTTATTGCAATAACTATTTTTAATTTGGTAACTTGGAAATTATTTCTAAAATCTTTAGGCAACTTGAAATAATAAACTAATGTGCAATTGACAAAATTAATAATCTTTGGATAACTACATTATTTTTAAATAATACTAAAGGTTGGCAAGCATTTTGCATATATCACTTTACTAAAATGTGTAATTTTTATGCTATGGAATACATAGGTATATCCTTTCTGATAACATGTATAAGGGATAATGTAGCTATAGAAATTATGTTTATTAAAAAAGTTTCTATATTTACTATCCCTGCTTTCTCTGTGAAATGCATTTTCTTCCTTGAGAGCTATAATAAATATGATGGCTGAGCTTTTTGTGGGCACAAACTGAAAGATTCATATACAAGGTATCAGGGTGAGTTTTCTCTATTCACTAAGAAAAAAAGTGCTTTTGACAGAAAGCATAATTTTGACTCTGAACTTGAAAGCATGATGAAAACATAATTAGAGAGCAGATAGGAAGCTGTAGAATGAAACAGAGTGAAATTTTTTTTTGCTGTATTACATGACACTGTGTTTGCAATAATGCTTCAAGTTATGATTTTCAGCCAAATCATTCATTTCAGTAAGGTTATTTATAAAATACTTTAGAACTAAAAACCTTATGACAGCCTTCCTGTTAAAAGCTGTATTTGTGGAAAATGGGAATTTTGCTTCACTTTGTCAGGAGAATTCTGATCTGTTGATTGGGAGGAAGCACAGTACACGCTTTATTTGATAAAGCAATGCAATTTGTGTCACAATGGACTCCATAACATGAAAAAAAGAATGATTTCCCAACTTGTGCTTCACTTTACTGTTCCATTTAATTTTTTTTAAACTAACAAAAATATAGACAATGTAAAGAATCTTTCCAAAACAGATTTTTTGCTTAGAGACACGGATGCTTCTTTCCGCCCTCGTTCGGAAAGGACGATTATTGCCTTTGTGATCAAGTGCTCCCCCACTGACTCATGTTTTTTTGTAAGTGATCACATCCCTGCAAACTCTCTTAATTCTCCATTCCCAGGACTTTATGCCATATGCAGAACAGACAATCAGCACCTAAAAACCTTTGAAATTTCCCAGCTGCACTGGCAACCTCTATGGCTGGTTCTTTCACTGTACAAAAGTGATGCTGGGATATTTCTAGCCTTGGGACCTATAGTGTCTCACTGAAAAAAAGAAAGTAGCTCAGTACTGTAATACAAATGACTTCTATACACAGAAAAACTGAGTGTTAACTACACAAACCCATTTTATGATCCCACAGATTTACACCTTGCTATATTTTTCCTGTCTCTTTCCTGCTCTAGCATAGAGGCTACCTACCCAACCCTGTGAAAAAAAGCCTCAGGTTAACAGGCTGATATTGCTGATGTATCTTTCGGTTGCACAAGTGATATTTGTGAGGATTTTCAGACTTTTCAGAGAAGCAAGAAGCAGTTCCTTAAAATTCAGTGAACTGATGAGGAAACCATAGTACCTACTGTTCAATGGCCCTCCACTGAGGCTATTTTTAATGTGCCCTTGATAGTTGATGCTCAAGAATTATGCAGTTGGTCAGGGAAATCCAATACCTCAGAATATGTGAGGACTTCAGAAAGAGACCAATCACCCCAATTTGGCAGAATATGTATGAAATATTTAGTAAGAGTCCTCATAAGAATTTCCAATGAAAGCCAATACTCTGCCATGTTTTGATCAGCACTGTATCTCAAAGACAGCCATGGAATGGTCACTGTGGCAGACTTGTGAATTGGTCTTAACATAATGAAGACTGATCATTAGCAGAGGATTAAATACACTGCCACCCAGAAGACAGAGATGGCCAACAGACATGAGAAAAGATGCTCATTTCAACTTTGCCATAATGGAAATACAAATCAAACATTCCCGAACTGTCACCACCTACAAGTTATAATGGGTATTATAAACAAGCAAAAACAAGTGTTGGTGAGATATGGAAAAGCAAATTCTTGTACACTGTTACTGGGAACATAAATTGGGGTATCTGCTAGAGAAAGCATCACTGATACTTCTCGAAAGTTAGGGCTCAAATGTCTTATGGTGCATCTATTTCTCTCTATGAATTTATTCTAAAAGTACCGAACACCAAATTGAAAAGATATCTGTACCCCCATTTCACTGCAACATTATGCTTAATTATCAAGATGCTGCAATAACCTAAGTGCCCACTGGTGGCTGTCTGGATAAAGATGTGATTTCCATACACAGTGAAATCCTAGTCAGCTGTACACTAATGATAAAATATTGCTCTTTCTTACTACATGGAGAGACCTTGTGGTATTTATGTTAACAAAGTAAGTCATAAAGAGAAAGACAAATACAGGGTTGCTCTCAAACAAACTCCAGATTATGATGTGACATGGTAGTTAAAGTGAGGGTAGAGGAGGTGGGCAGGTAAAATTGTTAGGGGTGATTAATAGTATGGTAGGTTCTAGGCGGGTTCTAGCCTTGGCCTGCCACCCCAGCAGAGCCTCGCAAGAAGCCAGAGGAACCCCCCCACACCATGACTGCTGCCATTTTCTACATCTGTACTCCCCATTCATCAGAGCTCCACCCAGCAGAAGAGCTGATCACAAGCTTGGCTCGTCAGAGACCCACCCTACAGAAGTCTTTTCAAACCAAGCCCAGCCCAGGTATGCCTGATCCAGAGACTCACATACACAGGGCAGAGCTGCTACCAGTTCTCCCTGTGCCCAGCTGATCACAAGGTACATGGGAGGGAAGGTGGGTTCTCGCCCTGACCTGCCACCCCAGCAGAGCCTTGAAAGAAGCCAGAGGAACCCCCACACCATGAGGGCGGCCAATTTCCACATCTGGACTCCTCCACCCAGCAGAAGAGTTGATCACAAGCTCAACTGAATTGGCCGCTTTGCAGCTATAGTTTATCAACTAATGCACAGATTAGAGGCGACTACAAGAGTATCCCACAGCCACAGCAGAGCCTGGCAAGCTACTTGTGTCATATATTATATGCTAAATGCCATTAACAATTATAGACCTCAGTCCCATGACCTGATGGAATGGTTTGAGGCTCTTTATGCTCCTGGAGCAAGCAGGTGCCCTTGGGTTACACTAGCATGTGACAAGATGTATGGAGATGTTACTGGTGCCCACTCAAGCAAATTGATGAACAACGAGAAGACAAGTGACAAGCGACAAAAGTATGTAGATGGCAAAAATGTAGAGTTAGCAGAGCACCACAGAACACACACAGATACAAAATTATGGTTGAATCCTTGGCAGCATAGTCTAATGTGCTGTCAGATACTCACTGTCTCCCTGACTCTTCAACTCTACACTTGGTATCTGTGAGGTACTGGTTTCAGGATCCCTTCCCAACATCTACCAACATCCACGATGTCCCAATACTTAGAGTCAACCCCCATTTCTGTGTTCTCTGAGGGCTCAGCATGTAAGTGCTCTGCATGCAACTGTAGCTCCCACTACATTTGCACTTAATCATGAAAACAGGTCAATAATATAGAGGTAGATTCATAGTTTAAGAGAACAAAAAAGGAACATTTGGGTGAAAAAGGGGTGGTGGGATGGTGGGAGGTATAATCAACAAAGGTTTGACTGTGTTATTGATGGTGGGTAGAAATGAGACCAGTGGTCGGACACTAAAACTCTTATAGAGAATTCACAGGATGATGTATTGGGAGCTACCTAGAGAGTGTTTTTTTATACCGAATTAATTACAACATGCATAAATGTATGATCCAGAGGTTTTGTGTAAATGTGCATCAATACCTGACATGGACACATGAATGTAGTGAATGCATATTGAATATTGGTAGATGTGTACAGGGCAGAGATAGCTTAGTAGGTAAGGCATGTGCCTTGCAGACAGCAGACCCCAGTTTGAACCACCTATACCTTAAAGGGTCACCTGAGCACTGCCATATGTCACTCCTGAGCCCATAATAGCCTTAGAGCATTGTGTGGTCCAACTCCAAGGCCAAAAGTGAATGCAGGCATATGTGTAACAAATGAGATGTGCGGGAAGTATATAGTGGCACTATTTGCATTAGCTGAAATACCCAAACACCCATTAAGGAAAGAATGGTCATATCTGTGTCTATTTATAGAGTAAAATAAATGACATGTATGAAAATAAAACACTTGCTTGCCCTTGAGAAGCCTATACTTGAATGGGTATCAGAAAATTTACTTTCTTCTTACTGGCCAGAAGCACACAACTCAGACACCCCTTGAGCGTCATCATGATTAGTGGCCTCCATCCCTTGAAGCCTTACACAGTATCAGCAGGAGAAACTGAGGCTGCACTATGCAGAAAGAAGGGGTCACAGGGACCAGGTAAGTGGCCAGTGCTGCTGCTCTGCCAACTTCCTGTGCCTGACCAGTCCATGAGAGCACAAGGGAAATGATGGCATGCATTTGTTTTCCACCTGAGATAAAGCAGATGATCAACAGCAGCAACACACATAATAGGATATCAAGGATCCCAGAGGTTCACTAAAGGACAGAGAAGAGCACAGCATATGTGATCTCGGTGTCTGTACCCATCCTAAAGCTGCTCACAGGCAGAAACTTAGGGACTGAAAGGGATGAGCTTTAAGCTACAGATGTATGTAATGTGTCTATGTGTACGTATGCATTAGTGCGTACATGTGCCTGTATATATGTGTATGTGTGTGTGGTTTGGGGAACATCCCCTGCAATTCTGGGGGTTACTCCAGGTATTGTGCTCATGAATCTCGACTGGAGGTCCTTGGGGGTTTACAATATGGTACCCAGGATTGAGCCTCAGACTTCTTGAGAGCAAAGCATATATTCAGCCCACTGAGCTGAGCCCAATAGAAATATGTTCGAATGACATAAAATGTCAGGTTTTACCCCATAATTGAATCTATTGTTTCTTTCATTGAAAGTGACTTACAGTAATAACTCTTAGAGGGACTCCAACAGAAAACAACTTCTGTGAAAACTGAAACACATCAGAAAATGTCAGATATAAAGTAAATTGAAAGTCGAAAGAAATGAGATAATTGGAAAAAAAGAGAAGGAACCACAGGTAATGAAAGGGAAAAAAGGACTTTACTGAGTTTTTGATTAACATACTCAAAAGGAAGGAATATAATAAGATTAAGTGACAAAGTCTGTCTTGGTTAAGAGAGACTTCAGAGAAACTAAACTCAAAATCAGAGAGACTAAACTCAAATTCAGATGATCATGAGTCAAGATTCAAGATCAAGAACCTTCTCTTGATTAGTTTCTGTTTGAAATCATGCTACGATGACTCCTTACATTTTAACACTGTTGAGTAAAAGTATGTAAGGGACAGTATTTATGAGACTCAAACTTCTGATTGGTATTGCCCACCATGAAGGATAAAGATGGACAATACAGTGGATACAAAAAATACCCTTTAAATCCAACAAAACAAAAGTAGAAGCAAAATTTAACTGTGTTATGATAGGAATGTTCAGGCAATTTTGTAAAAATTTGGATCAACTGTGGGTCTGCATCAGGGTGTGGCTCTGAGGCAGGACTATTGACTCTGTGTGAAGCCCTGGATTCAATCTGAGTACTGCAGGAGGGAAGAACACACTGAAATGGTGGTGGTATAGACTGGGACTCTGGCGGTTCAGTTGCTCTCATTTTCCAATGAAAAACAACTAAGTTTTAGATCCTGCTCCAACTATGAAACATTTATACATTTTTAAATCCATTGCTGATATCAAATTCTAATTTTTTAAGTGAAAAATCATTCAAAAATATCCTCCTATTGTAAAAGTCTGGCTTATTTGATTCATTTGGTAGGGAAACATAATTTGAATAAGACTATTTGCTTTTTAGCCTTATGCTACATAACATTTTTGTTGGAAATGCATCTAACCCAAAAGGGTTCCAATAAGAGTGCTAATTTAGATCAATTAAAATAAGTCAATAATTTTAAAGCATATTTAAGCCCTCTAAATTAAGGAAACACACAATTATTATATCACTATTTCAAATGAAGTGCCTGATTAAGAAATACTCTAATTTACTATTATGTTAAAAGAAAGCAAAAAAAATCTCAAAACTAAATTTTTAAAGGAGGGTAGTGACTGAATGACTGCAAGTAACTATTGTCAATGGAATTTTTGTTTCCAAGTTTATAGGAAACCCTCTGGCCTCCAGGAGTGACAGATCATCATAAGTTTAAGTAATAGCATGAGAGGAAGAGATGGACTATCTTTTGATCCAGTTCCTAACATTAACCCCTGCTTAAGGGAACATTATCTGTCCTCAGACTAAAATATTAAATCAAATACTTTCTCCTTTGTAGGCAGCAGAGATAGAATGGCTTGTCTAAAAGGAGAATGATAATGATCATAAACCCCAAAGGCCTTTGAACTAGTACTTAACTATGGTGCATAATGAGGGTAGTTTGTAAAGGTTTGACTAACTGAAATACTTTATCCTGACTTCACTGTAATCAGTGTTTTTCCTCAGGACATTTTTGATAGATATTTAAATAATAATAATTATTCTAATTAGGTTTAGAGTATGGATAGATAAAAATAAATCAATGGAAACCAATACCCACATTTCACAAATCTTTCATAGTCAGACAGCAGATTCTTATCACTGTTTTTCACTTTCTACTTTTAGTTTAAAATACAATATGCTCGCTGTGTGTTGCTGCATGGAACATAAAATACATTTTGATGTAAAAAGCAAACAATTTTGTAAAAACAAATGGCATATATATCAACAATTAAAATTGATATGTAAGATTGTTAAATTATGGACTGAAAGAATTATTTTCTAGCTTGAATTCCTAATACGCAATTATCCTTGGCATCTATAATGAAAAAAATGATGACATATGCCTAAGAACTTTATTTTTTCTTGTTTACAAATTGTTCTTAAAGATAGCCACCCAGATGCTTGGTTAAATTTTTAATAGCATTGTGACATGATTATTTAGCTCATCTGTGTTATATTAACAAATATTTTGGCAATTTTCTGCCAGGGAAGCTCAGATGAGCAGGCCTACAAGTGTTTTCTGGACATAACTTAAGACAAATGAAAAATACCGCACTTATAAGTCCTCACCAAAATCATGAAAGCTGAAAGAGATTATCAAACTGCTATGTTGGCTTTACTTTCATCAAAGATTCCAATTCAAGAAAGCACAGCATATTTATTCAGTTTCTTTACATAATGAATATATCACTGCCAAGACAAGTGGGTGCTCTCTGGAGATCCCCAGACCTCACCATAGCAATTTCCTATCTTCTGTAAGTTTACTTATCTCCCCAAGTTTGTGCGCTTCTCAGTTAAACAGGATTTATCCTAAGCTACTGCCTGGAATTGCTGAAAGGCTTGGAGAGATAACCCACCGTATCTGGCACCACAAACCAGAAATTTAGTCAGCTCTGCTTTCATTTCCTTTCTAGCCCTGTTGTCATCACTGATCCTTGACATTTTCCACACAGTCCACTGTGACTAGCCCTTCATCACGGTTCCTCTTCCTGAGACTTAGGAAAAAATATTGGTCCACAAAATGCCTCACACCTTGAACTTCAGGACTGGACAGGTTCTTCGGCTTCCACAGGAAGTCATCTGTGCAAGTCTTATACTGAGTCAAGCAATCATTTGAATGTAAGAGGTTAAATTATTTCACTCTCTTCATACTGTGTAGTCAGTGGCCCCTAAGGATACCTATTCTGATCTGGCACTGAAAGTACTTTCCAGAACATATCAGGAAACAAGGTGAGCCAAGTCCTGAATTTTAGATCCAGCTAGGTATTGATGAACGTTTCCACATGTGGAAAGCAGAATACATCTTGTATGCTTGTTGTATGTAGCAAAAAGATGCAACTTAGAATTTATTTAACTTATATGTAACTATAAATTACATGAACTTATAGTACTCATACTACTATATGAGTACGCATCCCAGACAAATGAGTTTCAGGATGTAAAGTTGCACAGCTACCTTTTATTGCCTTTTCCTTGTTGGACTACATTCCAAGCCCTCAATAAGATCTTTTAAAACATTCATAATGCTATATGACATGTGAACAAACAAAAATTAAATAAGCAATTTTATTTATTTGTATTTGCATTATCTGTATTATTTCATTCTTAGGCAGGATAGAAAAAAAAACAAACAAAGTTTAAAGCTATAGTTTGACTCCTGAAATTTGTATGGAACAATAAACCCCCATGGATAGCTAAAGCAATCCTCGGGGAAAAAGAAGATGGGAGGCTTCACCTTTCCCAACTTCAAATTGTACTACAAGGCAGTAGTGATTTAAACACCATGGAATTGGAATAAAAACAGACCTGTGGACCTATGGACTAGAATTGAGTATCCTGACACCCAATCTCAAACACATGATGATTTAATCTTTGATAAAGGTGCAAAGAGTCCAAAATGGAGCAAGGAAAGCCTCTTCAACAAGTGGTGTTGGAAAAACTGGGCAGCAGCATGTAAAAAAATGAATTTGGACCTCTGTCTAACACCATGCACAACAATTAGATCAAAATGGATTAAAGATCTCAATATCAGACTTGAATCCATAAAGTACACTGAAGAAAATATAGGAAAGACCTCCATGACATTGAAGCTAAAGACATCTTCAAAGGTGAAGCATCACTAACAAAGCAACTAGAAGAAAAGAAACATATGGGACTACATGAAACTAAAAAGCTTCTGCACCTCAAAAGAAACAGTGACTAAGATACAAAGACAGTTCACTGAGTGGGAAAGAATATTCACCCAACACCCATCTGATAAGGTGTTAATATCCAGGATATATCAGGCACTGGTAAAACTTTACAAGAAGAAAACAAACAACCCCATCAAAAATGGGGAGAAGAAATGAACAGAAACTTCGACAAGGAAGAAATTCGAATGGCCAAAAAACATATGAAAACATGTACATCATCACTAATCATAAGAGAGATGCAAATCAGAACAACAATGAGATATCATTTTATACCGCAGAGACTGGCACATATCCAAAAGAGCAAGAACAACAAGTGCTGGCGTGGATGTGGGGAAAAGGGGACACTCATCCATAGTTGGTGGGAATGCCAGCTGGTACAGCCTTTCTGGAAAACAATATGGGCATTCCTCCAAAAGACTAGAAATTGAACTCCCATTTGACCCAACCATACCACTCCTGTGGAATATACTCTGGGAAGCCAAAAATACGCAGTGGAAGCACCATCCCTACTTTTATGTTCATAGCAGCATTATTCACAATAGCCAGAATCTGGAAACAACCATAGTGCCCGAAAATAGATGACTGGATAAAGAAGCTTTGGTACATCTACACAATGGAAGACTATGCAGCTGTTAGGAAAAATGAAATTATGAATTTTGCCTATAAATGGATGGACATGGAGAAGATGATGTTGAGTGAAATTAGCCAGAAGGAGAGAGACAGATACAGAATGACTTCATTTATTTGCGTGACATAAATATATATATATGTACATATTATGATACCAATATCCAAGGTCAAGTGAAACATGTATCAGGAGGTCTTGTCAAAGGTGAAAATTATCACAAACGTGAGGAAGTTAGAGGCTAGGTAAGACAGAAAATGGAACAGTGTGCTAACAATTGTCGAAAGTACTAATCCCAACCTAGAACTGAGCATTAAATACAGGAAAAGAGATACACATGACATCCTTTAAATGTATGTACTGTAATCCACAATCTGGAAGGGAAGGAAAAGAGGATGAGATAGAGAGAAAGGGAAAGAAATAAAGAACCTATTGTAATCCACAGTTTGTAAGAGAAGGAAGAGAGAGAGAGAGAGAGAGAAAGAGAGAAAAGAGATAAAGAATCTACCATGGAGGCAGGCTAGGGGAGGGGGAAGGAATCGATGGCGAATTGGTGGTGGAAAATGGGCACTGGTGGAGGGATGGGTGCTGGAATACTGTATGACTGAAACCCAAATATGAACATCTCTGTAATTGTATATCTCATGGTGGTATAATAAAATATCACTGTATCACTGTCTTCCCTTTCATTCATCCATTTGTGCATAAATCCCATAAAGGTAAAAAGTTTGCATGTAGGATGCAACCAGTAGTAACTGAGATGAGTCGGAGGAAGAGATGGACTGAGGAGCTCTCATTCATGTATGTGGCATTCAGGACATGGAGCAGAGGATGGACAAAGCCTGGCAGGGTCCCAGCTTGCTGATGGGGAGACGGAGGAAGGGATAAAGAGCAGCTTTAAGATGCTGAGATGTGGGAACAAACATATTCGAACAGTGAGAAATTGTATCCCTAAGAAAGTCTCATAGCCAATGTTCCCTCAATGCTTTTTTTAATTAAAAAAAAAAATGAAAAAAGACACAGACTTTTCAAAGATGGCGGAAACTACAACAGTCCCAGGTAAATATCAGAGGAAGTCTGACAACAGTGTGTACAGTTTTCATCAGGATAGCTAACTCCGGATCATCACTATTGAACTGATGCTTTCTCCTTTTTATTCCAAGCACACATGGACCTCTATTATCGTTAGCTTAGGTTTAGCCTTCTTGGAAACTGTAATTATCTGCTATCATTTGTTATGCCTACTGGTACTAGCTATCTTTGTTCTATTGGATTCCTTTCAAGTCGCCACAGATTTCTAGTCACCAGCTAGCATATGAATTTGATTCCTCAAATTCAGAATCAGTTGAAAAAAGATAGAGAATTTGGACCCCAAAGAGTAAGGGCATCCCTAGTGTTTAATTGTGCCCTCCAAGTCGCAGTTTCTTGAAAGCAGGACTCTGAGGAAAGGGCAAATGAAGAGAGATTCTAGAGTGTCCAATACTGTTATTCATCCTTTGCCTTCCAGCAGCTCTTCTCCCTCCATCTCCATAAACAATCTGAAAGCACATTTTTATCTTAATGAGGCAATATCGTTATAAATACTAGTAGGATGAGAGGATTATTAGCAGAAAGGAGTTTTATGTGTCTATAGTAAAACTTTTCTAAAGAATGCAGAAGTCAAATAAAAAGATAAAAAGTCTAACGTGAAATCATATGTGCTCACCTACTTTTATAAAAGTACTATATAAAACAGCCAACATAGAACCCAAGAAACCAGAGGTAGATGAGTAAGTAAAGATTTTGTGGAATGTGTACAACATGGAGAAATCAGATATTAGAAAAGGTAAAATCCTGTCTTCTGGAACAACATGGCTAAAACAATAAGGTGTCATAGTGCAATGAAATAAGGGAAAAGGGGAAGAACAAGGACCAGGCTGGATTAAAAGAAGTGAAACCAAGGGACAAACAAACTGCGAAAACAAGCCCCGGACTCATAAGGCATTGTTGGGGATGCCAGAGGTGGGGCCCCCAAGGAATGCAAGGGGAAGTGGCCCATGGGTTAGTCACTGGTATTTTTGTCCCAGTAAAGCACACATGGCAACTAATAATGTCTACCAAGAAATCAGCAGTGATATTTTGAATAAAATGTGATGAAGCTTTTGAAGAAAATGTGAATGTGGCTTCCTTTTTAGTACTTTCTGACCACACTGTTTCATCTCTGTGACACACTCCATTCTCACCAGCATGATGCTGCTTTTGATTTGGGTTTCCCTGACCACCAGTGGCCATGACTTCCCGTGCTGACCACTCACCCACAGGCCCTCTTACTGAGTGAACATCCCCTCCCCATGTTTCCACGGGGTTATTGGTATTTTGCTGCTGATGTTGGTGAGAGCTTTAGGTGGATTGGGGGTTAGCCTTGTATTTTATCCCATTCGAGAGGAGGTTTTGTGATGCTAGCTTGAGTTTCTTTTCCATGCACAAACTTTTATAATTTGATGTAGTTCCATTTGTTTTTCTTTTTTAAATCTTTGCCAATGGAGTCAAATTACTTAGACATGCCTGAGGTTCCTATTCAGCATCTGTAAGGCCTGGCACCACTATCAATCACAGCCAGGAGGGACACCATGGCCCTGAGCAGAGCTGAGGAAGTTCGTCCCCAAATACTCATTTTAAAGTATGAACCTACCATGTTTTGAGCGAGATGTCTGTCTTAAAACAGTGCTATGATGATGATGATGATGATGATGATGATAATGTTTTAAAAAATCCATTGTGCTTTGTGTACAATAGCACTTCAAAGCTACTTTTATACTAAGCTGCTGTCAATTTAGTACCATTGCCTATGTATGTCAAACTGTCTCTCAACTGACTGTAACATGTGCAGGCTGAGTTATCCTGCCTTAAATTTACATTCTGGGGTCCAAACGTACGTATGGCTTCCCCTCTGCATATTTTTATTCACTCAGGAAATCCATGGGGGTGCTTTTGCCCAAGCAATGTGTTATAATTTCAAGGTTTATTTAGATGGGACCAACTATTTCAGGCCAATTTTGTGCACTTTTAAAAGCTTTCTCATGCCAGATAACCATTTCTACCTTTACAAATGATTGGTACCACAAAAAATTATGTATTGCAATGTTGACTCACTTGGGCATATTAAATATATACATACCAAGTAAAATATTCACTTGAATAATTATGTTTTGATTTATCTTGTTTTGTTCTGTATTTTTTTATTTCTATAGAATTGCCTTTAATATCATACTTCATTTCCTGCTTAATCAAGTTAGGAAGAAAGATTTTGAAATAATGTTTGCATTTTAATTATTATGTCTCAGCCAAACAAATCAAAGAAATTAATTCTCATCGTTCATATTGAAGAAAACTCACTACACAATTGCTTAAAACTGCTGTCTCGATAAATTTATCTATGCATATATAGAAAAGTTTATTCATCTTTCTGTTGATTTAATTATCAATCTTAATAAAACAATCATATTAATATTATGATTGGCATGTTCACACTGCTTATTAATCACTGATACAGTCTACTTGCATTCAATATTTGTATGTATGTCTATAAGCACTAAAAGAAACAGAAAAAGGGCCAGAGCAATGGTCCAGTGGGTAGGGCGTTTGCCTTTGGCGTGGCAGACCCATGCAGGCCCAGGGTTGATCCCTGGCATCCCACATGGTCCCCTGAGCATCGCCAGGAGTAAGCCCTGAGCATCGCCGGGTGTGACCACCCCAAAAAAAAGCAAAAAAAAAAAGCAGAAACACACACACAGAGGCACCCGCTTGTTTAGAGGGGATACACTGCAAGGCTCATCATCTCTTAGCCCCACCCTTTTAAATGTTTTTATTTTGGTTGGTACATTCAGAGCTTACTCCTAATTCTGCTCAGGGATCACTCCTGGAGGGACAAAGGGGACCATAAGTGATGCCAGGGATCAAAAGTAGGTCATCAGCTTGCATGGGAAGAACTTTACTCACTGTACTATGGCTTTGGCCCATGACCTCATCCTTGTCATTGTGTCTCTGCATATAATTTTTCTCTCTCTTTGCGTATATAAAAAAATCACCTTGAAGAGGATTTTCTTTGTCTTTTTATTTTGCAGTAGAAAAGAGATGGCCTGACATGTACTAGTTCCTCTACAAATATATCTGTTGAATAAAGTAATGAACTGAGAAAAGACAAGGCAAAGCAAAGTGTGCAGAGATTATTCAGAAGGTTGGCAAAAATTAATGAGGAGAGAATAGCATAGGTCTTGGAGCTCAGGGTGAGATCTGGGTGGAAATAGCACTATGCCATATGGGGACTGTCAGACTCTTTCCTGTGACCAATACATTTTGTTTACACTAGATATGCATCTGTTTCTGGAACAAGCATGAACTGTTTATATCTGCATGACCCCAGGTTGCTGTATTTGGAAACACTAAGGTATAGAAATGGTTATTCATGCTTAAATATAATTATGAGGCAAAATATTAAAGAATCAGTTTAAATTTGACTCAACACTCAGCAATATTTAGGTCTACAAAGTCAACGGTAATAAATAAAGAATAAATCATTTATATTAGAAATCTAAAAACTTTTCACTCAAATAATTAAATTCCATAGAAGAAAATGTATTTGATAAAATTCTTCAGAAATTATTTTCTGAATCAAAGATTTATCTGTTGAAAGTATGTTAAATATCAATATTCCACACAGTTTTAAATTCCATTGCATTTTCTAACAAACTTAGAATCCAATTTATGATAATTGATTCTTATACTGAATATATTTGAGGCTAATGCCTTATATATGCATTATTAATCTACTATTCGCATCATTTTTTTCTTTGACAATGGCAAGATTAGCACTTTATCAATGAGCAAACATAGGAGATCAAGGTTGAATTACATATCCAAAGTCACACATTTCATTAATCAGCTGTTCTTAAATATGTTAGAAGGTATTGCAGCATTTTTTTGAAATTTAGATTTAATTTAAATATTTTTCTTCATTATATGTTTGCATGTTCCTAAATTTTACAGTCCAACCTTTGTATAGGATTTTTTTCAATAAAACCCAACAACTAGATAGATAGATAGATAGATAGATAGATAGATAGATAGATAGATAGATAGATAGATAGATAGATAGATAGATAGATAGATAAACATAAAAAATGAGTTTTAGAAGAGAGCATTTTAGAAGTCAGAGAGCTTGCTTAAAGTGTTAGCCTGCAGGTTTTCATTCTGAAAAACTGGGTTTGGTCCCAGCACCACAGGGTCCCCTGAGTACTGCTAGGTGTCTGTCTCCCTGAAATCAACAAACAACAGACTAGCTTTATCATTAAAGTTACTCTTTTGTGAATTTTTTCCAATTTTTAGGTTTTTTCCATCAGCCCATGCCATTCAACATGTGTATGACAATCTCTATCTACCTGCAACCACATGGCAAGTCCAGACCCATGTGTAGACTGCAGAGCCGACGGTAAAATTTCAGAGGCTTACAGTAGGGTCCGTGTTTCTGTTTTAGTCTCTCCTTCAAGTGAGTGGGAAAGGCCCTTCCAACTTTCAGAAAGCTATATGCTTTACTCTGATTAAATTATAATCATGGGTACCCAAGAGATAGTTTCAGAGGCAAGGAGGATTGCTGTGCATGGGACAAACTGATTCTTTCCCCAACCCCTTACAATCTCCTGAGCACCACCAGCTTGCCTTTATGCTACCCACACGGCAGAGCCTGGCAAGCTACCCATGTTGTATTTGATATGCCAGATACCAGTAACAATTATAGACCTCATTCCCATGACCCGATGGAATGGTTTGAGGCTCTTTATGTTCCTGGAGCAAGCAGGTACCCTTGGGCTCTACTTGCATGAGACAGGTCATATGGAGATGTTACTGGTGCCCGCTCGAGCAAATTGACGATGAACAGGAAAACAGTGATACAGTGATACAGTGATAGTGCTCTTACCTCTCCCACCCCCAAAGTACTTCTGTGTTCCCTCTGCTTTAAGCTACTTCAGCTGAAACCTCAGTGGATTCATTCCATTACTGTTTGAGGTAACACAAACCTAAGCTCTTGCAGTGTTTGGCCATATGATCTTGCCTAAATTCGATCACTGCAGTCTTTTATCAAATCAAAAGATAAGTGAATTCCAATGATATATTACAAGTAATATACAAATTTCATCTCTATTCCAAACTTTTCTTCCTCACCTCTATTTTGGAGTGGTAGACCAAGTTCCTTTGGCTTCCTGTTATTTGGAATCAATACTCAAGTGAGCGCGACTGCCTTTCTTGTTCAGTCAGAAGCATGAGTTAGAAATGACTGGGCGGCCACCTCAACATTCATTCAACAGATTCATCACTGTGTGCCCTAAAGGAAGATTCTTCCTTTGGAAAAGACTTCTGGGCCAGAAGAAAATAATGTGTGGGAACAGGGAATAAGCTACCAGTGATGTCACAAATGATGAGAGTCAGAGGCCATGGCCCCACTTCCACCTTGCTGAAGAGAATCATTGCACAGTATAACATCTTATCATCTTACCATCTCTGGGAGAATCTACTGCCACATCTTGGTGCTCCAAGAGCATTCTTAGGAAGCTGTTCCATTGCCCTATCAAGCCAGTGACTTAGGAAGGTGCTGTGGTGATACCAGAGAATTTCAGGAGTGCTGGCACCCTGTCACACTCCATGGGCTCCCAGAGCTGCTTCTTGAGAAGAACCAACACTGTATGAAACACTATGACAACATGCAAATATTGCCCAAGTCTGTGGCTGCTAGTTTTGGCAGAAGCTTTATTTTCAGAGAAAACAGGTCTATACCCAAAGCCTCTGTTTGCTTCAATAAGAACAAAATGCTGCTCCCTCTGTGGCTGGGTGAACAGGCTCACTGGAAGCAACTGTCCTCGAGGACACAGACACACATAGGGCCCTTGCTGGGATATGAGGTGCTCAGAATCAGGCCAGTCTATAATCATATGTCTGACCACTCCTTCTCAAAACAAAATGAACAGCCTGGTACATTCCTCAAACATACATACACTGAGACAATGACCAGACACACACTCTCCCACCAATGCCCACCCAGACATACTCACCTACCAGTGCCCACCCGACACAACACACACCGAACGATGCTCACACCCACTACAGGACTATCAGAGAAAGTACCTGCTACAAAGGGGCCCACTGTGGGTGGGACCCAGGCACTACACAACAGTATCAGAAAACCTCACCCAAGGTTTCTGTCAGCTGATCTAGGAAGGGACGCTGAGACCTAGGAATCCCAGTGGAGAGAGGACAGTGTGGGGAGCACAGCCGAAAACCTTGAGCTGTGGGGCCACTCCTGAATGTCACTGACCTGTGCTCTCAGAGTCACTTCCTGCCCAGTCTCCTGGGAGCACCCTATCTGATAATGAAGTGCTCTGTGCAAATCTAACTCTAGCACTGAGTGCATCCAGCTCCTACTGGACAATTCAGGATGCACTGACACTGTCCATACTCAACAGTTTAGTCTCTACTGAGGTGAAACAGCATGCTCAGATTTCCCTCTCAAGAAAGGAACTACCTGGGCAGGCTGAGAGCTTTGCTAGCCCAATCCAAAGGAAACACAATGAATGATGGCCACATCAGAATGTGTCCAACTCCCCTAGCAACCCACTCAATAAACAATGTCCACATAGTAGTGTGGCCAGCACAGTGGCCTGGGAATACTCGTTCAAAACATCTACCAAATCCCAAGACACCTACTAGCACTCCCTTTGAATGCATAAGAATCAGATATAAGGAACTTCCTTGACTTTAGACAGGAGATCTCAAATTCAACTCATTCTACTGAACCCCTAAAATTTCATGCAGGGGAAGCCCTCTGAATGTGGTCAGAATGATATGCTGCTCCGGAAGGTAAATGCCTCATCACTATGGGAAGGGTGGCTTCATTCCACTCAGGATGCCATCGATGGCAGGGACTGTGGTGACTTCCTGCCAAAGAGGAAAGATATCAGGATTCCCTGAAAACTGACCTCTGATACAGAATGGAAACACTGAGATAGCCCTGAAGAAGCCCAGGACGGGTGGCGGAGGGTGCATTGCTAGTCTTATCATCTGCAAGAAAACAGTTTCTGGTGGTCTTTATTAACAGTGATGGGTAAGAGCATTTACAAGATCAATAGCTGCAGACAACATACTAGAGGATGTGCTAATTTGCTCGAGTAATGAAAACACATCTGGCCCAGCAGCTGCAACTGGAGTTACCACCTGATTAAACTCATAATAATCCACGTCATTTTCCAAGATCCATCTGTCTCCCACACAGGCTAAATTGTCCAGTTGAACAGGGAGGTGGTGGAAGCTTCGCTTCTGCATTTCTGAGTAAATAAAGAAAATATGATCTAAGTGCACAGTGGAATAATACAGGACACAAGGAAAACAAATTGCGCCCTTGTCTGCAGCATGGATAGAACCAGACAGGGTCATGCTAAGTATAACAAAAGAAGAATGGGCTCAAGCATTGGTGGATAGAGGAAGCAAAGCACAGGAAACAAGCTGTAGATTGGGGGTACCCAGGTCTGTGGTTATAAGAGGAGGTGTGGGTGGTGTGATTCAAAGTGAAGCAAGGTTAATGGGCTGTGCGAGGGATATTGGTTCTTTAATGTGGTGACATACTTTGAAGAGGAGTAAAACTGTACCCCTAAAAATGTACAACTATGTAAACTGATTGAATGGAATCACCTCAGAAAAAAATGAAAGATCAAACAAAAAGTTAATAATAATATAAAAGAAGCATAGATAAATATAATGGCTGTGAGGAAAGCAGCAGTGGCACAATTAACAATCCTACATATGCAAGTAATGTGAGAGCTACATCATGCTGAGACATCTAGTCTGGAGAAGGTATAAACATATACATGCGTGAGAAAAATATATAGAGTATAGTATTTAGAGTAGCTTTATCCCTCATTTTAATTCTTCCTAATGTCTCTGGCTTAATCTTTATGGTTTCAAACAAAATTAATATAAATATTAAGAACATTAAGTTACTTCCAAATTAATATTGCCATGAATCATGTCTTAATTTATGAGTTTTTATGTATACGCATATATAAACACTTATTTTGACATTTGAACCTTAACATTATGAAAGCTTTTTCCATTTTTATGAGAAAATTCCTGATATTAAAATGTTCCAAAGTATTATATTTTGTGGTTTTATCTCTGCCTTGTTTCACAATGTGCAAAGATTAAATGTCATCCAAGTAAAAAAAACTTAGATTGGAAAATAGAATTTAGTTTATATAAATTATTCAAATTGTTAGTATTTATGCCTCACTATAGAGAAAATTTCATCAATCATAACATTTTAAACCTGCTCAAAATAGCTTTAAATAAAAATTGTTAACATGCTCTGATCAATTATTAGTCATTAAGTCTACAAAGAGTTTATTTCTAAATTACTATTTATTAAAAATGATTAAAATTAGAGGGAAAACCTATCATTTTTGTGGTTTTGAGGCCAAACCAGCGGTGCTCAGAGCTTACTCCTGGCTCTGCGCTCAGGGATCATTCCTGGTAGACTGAGGAGACCATCTGAGGTGGTCTCATCAAATCAGGGTTGTCTATGTGCAAGGCAAACACTCTACCTGCAGTACCACTACTCCACCCCCAAACCTGATTTTAACACCTCTCTCAATGACTCCAATATTTTTTTCACTTTGTCAATATTGTTTTTTGTGGCAAGGGATGTGTCATAGTGACAGATAGCATGCATTGATATGTAATGCTCAATCCCTACTC
The DNA here is from genome assembly GCA_021461705.1 of Cryptotis parvus. Lineage (NCBI taxonomy): Eukaryota > Metazoa > Chordata > Mammalia > Eulipotyphla > Soricidae > Cryptotis > Cryptotis parvus. The sequence goes on along the minus strand of JAJIBD010024276.1, from coordinate 61,766 downwards.
ATGCCAGTCACACAGACACACACACAGTGCAGATGACTTATGTCAGAACTTGGTCATTGACAAAACAATTTGATGATACATTTCTTGGTAAAATACAGACATCCGATTATAAACATTAAAAATATTTAATATTTTTAACATTTTTAATATGACTGGATCCCATGGCATGTCAAAAGATCACGTGGTCGCCCACCTACAAGAGGGTCAGACTTTGTCAAGACCCTGAATGAACGGTTTGAGGCTCTTCGTATTCCCATTGGTCATTGATTTGATCGAGTGGGCACCAGTAACGTCTCCATTCATTGGGAATGAGGTTCATTGTTACTGTTTTTGGCATATCAAATACACCACGGGTAGCTTGCCAGGCTCTGTTGTGGTGCTGGATACATCCCAGGGGGCCCAGTCTTTTTTTAATGTCAGACCATCAATCATCCAGGGTCCACAGGGCAGAGCCCTGTGTGTAGAAAAGCCTGTCTCCTGTCTGCAACCTGCTGATGCAATCAGGCATCAAAACCACACCTGCAACACCTCAAGCGGTACACCAAAGTAAAAGGTTTCTTATTGTGAGATAAACCACAAAGAAAATGAAAACAAAAATTTACTAATTGGAAGGAAATATTTTAAATGCACATATGCAACAAAAAATTCATATTCAAATATATAAAAATTCTTGTATAAATAAACATATCAGAAACAAAAGTAAACCAAGCAACACAATCTGAGTCTTAAAAAATGGATAAAGACATCAATAGAATTTTCTATAGAGAAAAATAGGCAGATGGTCATTAAAAGACATGAAAAAAAAGAAAAGCTCAACACTCATTATGGAAAATGCAAACCGAAACAATAATGAGATTATCAGTTTACACCAATGAGAGTGGCCCATATCAGATGGACGAGAGTGAAGGACTGGTGAGGGTTTGGGTATAAAATAATTCATATACACTACAATTAGATTATAAATTCAAATAACTTCACTTTTATATGATATAGAGATTTCTAAATATAAATAGTCTTACAACATGATTTAAAAGCTCTACTTCTAGGAACTGGAAGGAATGTTAAAATGGAAATCCATTCAGAGATACAGCAGACAAGTGCTTAACCTGCACTCTGCAGACCAGGGTTCTATTCCCTGGCATTTCATGAGATTCCCAAGCCCACAAAGAGTGATTCCTTATCACAGAGCCAGGAGAAATTCTTGAGCATCACTAACTGTGGCTCACAAAAAACAAAACAGAAAAAAGTGATAGATGTGCTCAACAGAATAGTATTCAAGTACCAGACAGGTGAGTTCTTGTCATCTGCCACAACACAAATGTAACATGATCATGGGCAATGCAAATGGAATGTAAAGAAATAGAAGAAAAACAATGAGCAAACTCTGACACCCCAGTGGTGGATATGACAGGGGAATGGTCGGGTGTGTTGGTAGAGTTAGACCAGACATCTGCTATTACAGTTGTGGTGATACACATGGTGGAGTACCATATATCTAAAGAGGTTTAATTGCCCTAAATATTTAACAGTGTTGTAAACCAACACTGCCTCTAGGTAAATACTCAATTAAATAACAAGAATAAAGAAAGGGGATGGTAAAATTTGTCTGTATTTTTGTACAATATATGTTGAGTTGCACACTGACCAAATCTGAACCTGTGGGCTTTAGGAGAGCAACAGAGGATGATTACACTATATTCCTACAAGTGTACATTACTGGGACACATCTAGGAATACATTCATGCAGGTTATTTAAATAAGCTGAACATAAAAATTTGAAAATGTATATATTTTAATGTAATTAAAAACAGAATCACAAACATGAAACCAATCTGTATTTGAAATAATTATGGATCACATACCTTTTAGTCATAATTTTTCTTATTGCACAGAGAATAAACTTTAAATATAATGATAAGGAAAATAAAAATGGTAAATTATGAGTATATAAAGAATCTTGATTATAAGAATTTATACTATATATTCACATGTTACTAACAAAAATGCCAGCTTTCTTACAAATCTGAATGTGCTACATAAAGCATATTTTACTCAGGAATGTTGGTGTGAAAGATATAAATCTTTAACTCTGTGACTGAGTGATTGAGGAGTATATATTCAAAAAATTGGAAATTTTTTTAAGCTAAAGTTATGCTCTCTTCGACTTCTTGAAGAAAGAAAACATTATCATATGGCCCACCCATGGACTAAATATAGAGTGATTAAAGATGACTTCCAGATATAATGTATAGTAGCATAAAGGTTATTACATCTTCAATATAATTCATCTTGCTCTTAATTCATCTTGCTCTTAATTTACTTAAAAGTCACCAAGAGAAAATTAGAATTTTTTTCTTATGTTAAAATTCTTTAATGATTTATAGTCTTTAAGACAATCGTATATATATATGATTGTGTATATATAATATATGTGATATATTTAATATTCCTGGGCAAGCAGATGTCTTTGGGCTACACTGGCATGTGTCAGGGTCAAATGGAAAATTACTGGCGCCCACTCAAGTATATCAACAAATAATGGGATGTCAAGTGATCCAGGGATCACATATAATATATATATATATGGCATAATATACCATATATAATATACCATATATAATATATACCATGTATATATATATATACACACACACACACACACTCAGGCATACACACACTAGATTCTTTAGGGCAGTACAACTGATATTCTTAGCATAGAAGTAAATAAACAGCAACTTCCAAAAAAGAAGAAATTCAAATGATCTTCATCATTAGTCACCAGGGAGATGTAAATCAAAACAACAATGAGGTATCATCTCACACCACAAAAGACTGGCACACATCCAAAAGAGCAAGAACAACCAGTGCTGGAATAGATGTGGGGAGAAAGGGACTCTTATCCACTGCTGTAGGGAATGCCTACTGGTTCAGCCCTTTTGGAAAACAATATGGACATTCCTCCAAAAAACTAGATATGGAGCTCCCATTGGACCAAGCAATATCACTCCTGGGAATATATTCTGGAGACCTGAAAACACCCAGAAGAAACACTATCTGCACTTCTGTATTCATTGCGGCTCTATTTACAATAGCCAGAATCTGGAAACAACCTTAAATACCTGAGAACAGAAGACTGGCTAAACAAACTATGTTATATCTATACAATGGAATACAACGTAGCTGTCAGAAAAGATTATGTCACGAAATTTACCTGCAAATGGATGGACATGGAGACGATCATGCTGAGCAAAATTAGTCAGAAGGAAAGGACAGATATAGAATGACTGCACTCATTAATGGGATATAAATATATACCAATGTTCAACTAATTGTAGAAAATATTAATGCCAGACTAGAACTAAGCATTGAATGTTCACAAAGGTATTTACATGATAGTCCTTCACTGTCTGTAGGGCAAGCTACAATGTGAAAAGGAGAGAGAGAGAGAGCGAGAAAGAGAAAGAGGGAGAGGGAGAGAGAGAGAGGGAAGGAGGGAGGGAGAAAGGAAAGTAGGGAAGGAGAGAGGGAGAGAAGAAAAGGAAAAGAGCCTGATATAGAGGCAAGCTGGGGAGGGGGATGGAATTTGGGGGCCATTGGTGGTGGGAATAGGGCACTGGTGGAGGATCAGGTGCTGGAATACTGTATGACTGAAACCCAATCATGAACATTTTGTAATTGTGTATTGCACAGTGGAATAATAGAAATTTTTTAAGAAGTAAATAAATGTAGTCAATATTTTAATATTACAGTTTAATATATACAACGTATTAAAAATTCATGACTGCATGTGGTGGTGGACTGGACTGGTCCCCAGGATACAAACCAGAGTCTCATAAATTAAGACCCTGCAAGTACATGCACAACCCCAGTCCTGCTGATTCATGTCTGCCCTCACATTCACGAAGCTGAACTCACTATTCTCAATTCAGAAGTGATAAATATAGATATAGATATCACTTGTATTACTTGTCTTCCCGTTATTCAATTTTCTTGAGTGGGCACAAGTAACATCTCCATACATCCTGTCATGTGCTAGTGTACCTCAAGGGCATCTGCTCGCTCCAAGAACATGAAAAGCCTCAAACCTTCATTCAGGTCATGAGAATGAGATCTATAATTGTTACTGTTTGGGGCATATCAAATAAGACATGGGTAGCTTGCCAGGCTCTCCATGTGGGTGGGATACTCTCAGTAGTAGTACTACTTCACTACTACTGGGATAGCTACAATGTAGCTTGCCCTACAGACAGTGAAGGAGTACTACTACTACTGATAGAGTATCCCAGTAGTAGGCTGAGAGTAGTACTACTTCACTACTACTGAGAGTAGTAGGCTCTCAGTTTGTGCATTTACTGATGAACCGCACACAATGGGTAGAGATTAGCTTTTCTCTTGGGTGGAACTCTGACGGGCTGTGTAGTCTGGATATTGAAAATGGTTGCCCTCATGGTGCGGGGGTTCCTCTGGCTTCTTGTGATGCTCTATTGGGATGGTGGGCCAGGGCAGGAACCCGCCTTCCCTCCTGGACGCTTCATAATCAGCTGAGCACAGGGAGAGCAGGTAGCAGCTCTGCCCCGTGTATCTATGTCTCTGGTCCGAGCATACCTGGGCTTGAAATAGACTTCACTGTAGGGTAGGACTCTGATGAGCAGGTCTTGAGATCAGTTTTTCTCTTGGGAGGAGCTCTGACGGGCTGTGGAGTCCGGATATTGAAAATGGTTGCCCTCATGGTGTGGGCTGCCTCTGACTTCTTGTGAGGCTCTATTCAGATGGGAGGCCAAGGCTAGAACCCGCCTTCCCTCCCAGACGCCTCATGATCAGCCAAGCACAGGGAGAGCCGGTAGCAGCTGTGTGTGTGATATATATATATATATATATATATATATATATATATATATATATATATATATATATATATTCTGGCATGATATAGACATGATACATTTCTCTACAATTTAGCTAACTCCAAACAAAAACTATATGAAACATGGTCATTTGGGGACAAGATGAAAAAAAATGTTTCTGAAACATTGGGAGGAGGGGCCTGGAAGGACATCCCAGGCAAACACTGTCTCCCACATGCATCACCAAGAAGCGCCACGCAGCCCCTGACCCCACCTCTCCTTAGGACCATGTGGCAGGCCCCCCAACATACAATAAATTAAGTAAAACCTTAGCGAGTCTATAGAACGGTAGTCCTGCCTCAAAACATTCTAAATCTGGATTTGTTGATATCATTTGGCTTTGGGGACCAGTGACTGGTAGACATTTACCAGTAAACGAGTAAATATTCAACAAAGAAGTGACACTCTGTGTCTCTGCTAGTATGACAGGACCAGAAATGAGAAAAAGACCACATCACTGTGGACTTAGGACTTAGGAAAATTTACAGACAGAAAAACCAAATCACAGGGTCCTACCTTTCCCTCCGAGGTGAGAGTGCACATAACCAAATGATCGTGCTCACATCTGAATTATAGGAGCACACAGTAAATATTATTTATGGACAAGATATAACTTTACCTATTATAATCATAGTGATGACTTTTTCATAGCAATACAATATCATGACAGAGCTACATTTTGAGTTCCCTGAATGAAATGTGCTTGAATATGTGCATGGTTGGTAACACCAATTGATTTATTTTGTTTGGAGGAAACATGCAGAGTATCAAATCTCATCCATGACACTGGTATCTGATTGGAGTATTAAACAACAAGATTTTTCTTTTCCATTTGCTTTATTTTATCTTGTATTTTAATGCTTTTAATTCTATACTTTTAGGGAATTAATTTAAACAAATTAAAGCAGCAGTGTAGTTGGATTATTTAAGTTAATTGGGGAAAAGTTTCCTATGAATGTGTTTTGATAAGAATCACAAATTTGTCACTATAAAAGTAATGCAAACAAAAGCTTACAATTATAAAGAACTGTGATTTATAAATATGTGTATACAATTCATTTTTGGGAGTGGGTTTTGGCCATACCCAGAGGTACCAGGGATTCTCCTGACTCTGCACTCAGAGGTCAGACTGTTGGTACTTTGGGGACCATCTGAGGTGTGTGGAATTCATCCAAAGTGAACTACATGCAAGGCAAGTGTCTTAACTCCTGTGCTATTACTCCAGCCCTGAATTCATTTTAATCTAATATTTATGACTAATGATCTATGGAGTAGTTACAATACTCCAGTCAGAATCAACCTTATTATTTGTTTTGTTTTTAGTGGGGGGGCACACCTGGAAATTCTCAGTTTCCCCTCCTTGGTCTGAGGCAGGGATCATTTCTACTGATGCCCAGGGAACCATAGGCACATGGTGTCAGGGATTAAACACTGCTTGATCACATGCAAGTCAAGCACCTAGCTGCTGTACTATCTCTTTCATTTTTAAATTTTGCTTAAAGATCTGAATAGATCACAATTTCTATACACATACAATAACTTTCTAGAAAATTATTTTCTGAAATTCACTCTCTAATTTCACTTTTCTGAACATAAAATTAGAGTCCAGGGAGCTAGTTCAAGGAACTGTAGGAAATGTTTGCATCCACAAGGACTCATATTTGGTTCCTGGTACCTCATGTCCTCCCAGCACTGATGGACCATTTGGGGGTCTCCCTCAGCACTGCCTTGGGAGCACACGACTACCCCAAAACCCCTGCCCAAGAAGGAAGTGAAATGATACATGTGGTCAATAAAACCAATACAGTTTCCATATCACGTGGCTCAGTTGTGCCCTAGCTAGCCACCTGAAAACATCCAGATAAACCAGACACCAAAACTGAAGCATGACACACTGATATGCAGAATTACATACTAATTTAAAATGTATAGACCAGATGATAGAGTGTGATATGCGAATCCACTAAATACAGGGTACCTGGTTGGCATAAAAGCTACAAGTGTGCAGGACACATAAATGTAGAGCTCTGTAAATGCACAAGACTGGGGAAAGAGAGCAGCTTATGGAAATATTTGTATGAGCTTATACAACTTTGAGTTGAAAGCAGCTGTAATGGTCCCATTCCAAAAGCACTTTAGGGACCTGTCAGGCAGCATTCTACCAATTACTTTAATATTCTGTTATGGTCAGATTCTTGGCAGTTCTCTTAGGCATTTAACAAGGGAAATATTTAGGAAAATGTTTCAATTTAAGGTTTGTATATACAGCCTAAAATAACAAGAGTGCAGACTTAATTAATGAATTTTAAATCATTAGTACTTCCATCACATTTGAAAAGGATAAAAAATATTTTCACTTGAACATGAGAAAAAGCTAGAATTTAAAAATCAACTTCTGGAACTGTGAAAAGTAGTGCAGTGGGTAAAGCAGTTGCCTTGCATGCTGCTGACCCAGATTCAATCTCCAGAATCCCAGCTCTGCCAGTAGTGACCCCTGAACACAGAGCCAGCAGTGACCACTGAGAACAGAGCCAGAAGTGACCTCTGTGCACAGAACTAGGAATAAGCCCTGAGAACTAGGAATATATTGTGACCCATAAAACAAAGATCTATAAAAATGAATAAAAGCCATCTTCTGTATTTATTTTGTGGGGTTATTTTTCAATGCAGGAGTTCTAACACAGTGTCTCATCCATGAAGTATAAGGCATATATTGCTGAACTAAAGGGCTATTTCTAGAAGAGTAAATAAAAAAGAATAGTTAATATTTAATAACACATTTTCATATGTGTCTTTGACCCTAGGATCAGAACGTTATATTGCAATGATAAATGGCATGATACTTTTTGAAGGATATCTGATATAAATTTTAAATGGAATATAGGAAAGCAGAGGGATTTAATTCTTAAAGAAATATTGAATCCAACATATATACCATTTTATCAGTCAACAAGAAATGCTCCACTAGATTTCAGGCAATTTTGAAGAAAACAAGAGTGATGGATTATTTCTATTTTGACAGAGAGGATCATGCAATTGATTAACCTACAGAATTTTTCTCAACACTGACATTTCCAGTCGCATTTTATTCTTCAATGATTGCTTTTCTCCATCCTATATATTACTCATTTCCACTGTCTAACTTAGAGCCCAGCAGTATTACAAACCATGGTTTCCCAACATCAAGTTCATTTCAAACTTTAAACAAAGGATGAAAAACAATTCAGTAATATAGCAAATGGCATTAAGGCAAGACCTTTTTTCCTCCTAGTAAGTTTGTTCTTTAACTGAAGAAATGGTCATTGTATACATACTAATATTCATATTTAAAATTCAGTATTCTTTTAAAAATTCCTTGATTCTATTTAGGTTTTATTTCAATATTTTGGATCATCGTTATTACTGGTTTTGGCATACCAAATATGCATAGGACAGAGTCAGGGATGCTGACTCATTTGCCAAGGTATCAACAATCAAATGGGCTGAACATGTAACGTGATTTGGAGACGACTGCTGACAAGAGCAATTACTGACTGGATCCCACAGGACATCAAAAGATCACATGGCTGCCCACCTACAAGATAGTCAGACTTCTTCTCAAGACCCTGAACGAACGGTTTGAGGCTCTTTGTATTCCTGAAGCAAGCAGATGCCATTGGGCTAAACTGGCATGGGATAGGGTCAAATGGAAATGTTACTGGCGCCCGCCGAGCAAATCAACAAATAATGGGATGTCAAGTGATCAAGTGATCAATATTTTAAATTTGACTTACTAGTTCTCCACATTCAGCACTATTCAGAACCTACTGCTGGTGGGCTGTGCTAAGCAGTGACACCTGGTGGAGCTCCAGAAACCATGTGGTAGCTGGCTTAGAGTTGGGTTGGCTCCATCTGAGTTGAGCACCTTAACTTGTGGACTAGCTCTCTGGCCCTGAAGTTTACTTTTACCAGTTATGCAATTAAATGAAGGTTCAAACACTCAATACAAACATTTTAACTTATTTATATATTTCACCCTGAGTTTGAACACCCTGTGTGACTAAGGCTTTGATGACCGCTTTCATCTCAACAGAATCAAAGGCTTTCTTTAAATCAATGAATGTTAGACAGAGTGGCATCTTGAACTTAGTAAAAACCTCAATGAGCTTTATTACCGTGTGGATATACTGAATCCTTTCTGGAAGCCAGTTTTCTCACATGGTTGTCCTTCATCTAATGTTCTGCCAATCCTGTTGGGATGACTCAAATGAACAACTTATAGATGATGGACAACAGGCAGATGGGGCGATAGTTGCCAATGTCATGGATGTCTCCCTTCTTGAACAGTAGAACCATCCTGCTGGTTTTCCACTGGGAGGGCACCTTGCATTAAGACTGGCAACATGTGAAGAGCTGAGCCAGTGGATTTATGAGTTCTGATAGCAGATTCTTCAGGTGTTCGGGTCTGACTTTGTCTGGGCCTGGTGCTGTTCTCTTTACCAATGAAATGGCATGTCGGATTTCAGAAGGGAGAATGTTCGAATGACATATTCATTCCACAGAATTTGATATGTGGGCAGTTGGATGTGGCTATCAAAGAGATCCGAGTAGAAGTCATGGATAATCTTCTCTATTGCCTTTCTAGAAGATGTGATCAATCCATCAGGATGTCGGAGGGCAGTCATCTTGGTCTTTTAGTTCATGAAGGACAGGCGGGCATCATGAATGCTTTTCACAGCTCCTGCTGCATCGGCCAGTATTGCTGCTCTTCTGTCTTTGAGGTCTTCCTTTATTGATTCTCTGCACTGCTTTGCAAGCTTGGACCTTAGGATTTGTTTGCCTGAGGCTTGCGCCTTGCCATGTTGGCAAATGAGCTCGAGAGATTTTGAAGACAGGCATCCTTTTGTGTCTTTCTCTCTCTTGGTATTCTTCGCATGATCATGGAGGTGCTGAACCAGTCGGTTGAATTCTTCATCGATGTCATCAATGATGGCATCTTTGCGTGCTGCTGCAAAGGTGCTAAAGAGTTCCCAGTTGGTGGTCATTCTGGGAGTTCTCTTCTTAAAGAGAACAGCCCTTTCTCCCTGTTCTATGAAGTAGAATTTTGTGCAAAAGGAGACGGTGGTCTGATCCTGTTTGGAATTTTGGGACGACAGCAACATCAGTCAGGAAAAACCATCCATTGAAGATGATGTGGTCAATTTCATTGTGGAACTATCCACCAGGAGATTCCATGTCCAACATTTACATTCAGCATTCTGGAACTGTGAGTTACCATGAATGGTCTTGGTGTACATGATGAACTCAGTCTCTCACCTTGTTCATTCCATTCTAGGCCATGGGTCCCAATGTGGAGTTCTTTGGCTAATCTTCTTGATCCTATCTTGGCAATAAAATCACCGACTATGGTCTTGTAGAAGATTTGATCTTCTTTATAGAACTCCTCCAGTTCCATGTAGAATTTCTCAATTTCTTCTTCCTTGTATGTTGATGTTGGTGTCTAGATAAGGATGATAGAAACTGCTGGCAGTGAGCCACATCTCTTCAAGTTTAATCCTCCGATTTGGTTTGTTCGACATTCAAATGAATCAATGCTCATGGCCAGGTTTGTGTTGATAAGGACACAGACCCCACTGATGCCTCTTTCATAGAATGTCCTGAGTAAAATTTCTTCTCCAGTGTCAAAAACGGTGTGATACGATTGACGCCTCCTCATCTCTGTCAAACCAATGATGTCGTACTTGGTCTTTTGTGCTTGCACCATCAGGTCCTCAATATATGCTTCCGATGCGGCACGTATGTTAAGGCATTCAAATTCAATATATCAAGCTCCTTTGTGAGCTTATTATGGATTCACCACCAGGATCTCACCATTCTACAAGGAATTGATTATTGATGTCAAAAGAGGGGTTTGGCAGGCTGATATCATTTCACCAAACCTCTTCAGTGCCACCCTTTGAGAACGTCATGTGATAATTAGAATGGGAAGCATTGGGAGTGAAGGTAGTTGGTTGCTTCACAGATGACATTGTTCTAATAACACCAAACATTAGCTAAGTGGCCTAAATGCTGACTGACTTCAACCGAGAATGTGGAAAGGTAGGTCTACAGCTGAATCTCAAAAAAACTATGATCATGAAAAATGAACTAGATCCAGATTCTTCATTCACTCTAACAAAACCAACATCTCTGAAAGCAGCAGTTATGTGTACCTAGGTCGAGAACACAACATGATGAACGACCTAGCACCTGAGCTGCACAGGAGGAAGAAAGCGGCTTGGAATGTCTCCGAGAACATCAAAAGAAATAACTAAAAGGACAAAGAACCTCCGGCTCCAGGCACATCTCTTCAACTCCACCATTCTCCCTGCATTCACATAAGCCTCATAGACCTGGGCCCTATGAAAGCAGCGTGAGAACGCCATTTGGGTTTCCCAAAAGAGGAATCCAAAAGAGTTATGCTTGGAATATCACTCCTGACTTATGTGAGAGAAGGAATCCATAGTTCTGACCTCCATTAATGATCGAGAGTCTGGGATGCTGTTTCATTTGCCAAGTCATCGAAAATCAGATGGGCTGGACATGTAATGTAATTTGGAGACGATGGCTGGAATAGATCCATTACTGACTGGATCCCACGGAAAGTCAAAGGATCACATTGCCGTCCACCTAAAAGATGGTCAGATTCTTTGTTAAGACCCTGAACGAATGGTTTGAGGCTCTTCATATTCCTGAAGAAATCAGATGCCATTGGGCTACACTGGCATATCACAGGGACAAATGGTAACATTACTGGTGCCCGCTCAAGCAAATCAATGAAAAACGGGATGTCAAGTGATCAAGTGATATAATACACCTTCTATCCCTTAAGTTTCTCCCGTCACTTCTAAGTCTCTTTTTTCCTCATTTCAATGTTAATTAAAATAGGAGAAAGTATAATTTTTATGCTATGGCCAATAATTAAAAAAAAACCTGTGGATCCCATTAATTTCCCTGTCATGCTAACATAATTTAAATATGATAATAAATTTGTGTGCATATAGACATGCCTTTTTAGGGTATAAATTAAAACTTAAAGTTCCTTGATAGTGTATGAATCTATAGCCCTTGGATAACTGACTTCAACTGAACTAGATTGGTTCAGGAATTCAGATAGTGTGTCTGTGGGTAGGTTAAGAGGAGTCCCATGTGTCTGTTTGTAGCAAAAAATGGAAGTGGATATATTCACATAGAAAACTATATGGTCCACTGCTTTAAAGAGAAAACAATGGACAAATACTATTCAGGGAAAAGGAATTGTAACTAAGTTAAACTACTACATAGTTTCCTCCACTGATTACACACAGCTTTGTGTGGTTCTCTTTTATTTTCCTGTGTAAACTTGACAAGAAGACTGTGATTCCACCTTTGAATGGCACAGCTCACTTCTCGCCAAGGGGCAGGTTAAAGAATCTTTATTCACAGTCAGTAATACATGAAATAATTGTTTGCACAGTTGCTGGCAGACACATATGTACACCCAGATACAAGGACAGATACTTCGAACAGCCACAACTGATTCTGGTTCCTGGTAAAATTTTTTATACCTCAGGGCTAGAAGGATAGGACAGGGGTTAAAGAGCTGGCCTTGGTGCTAGAGAGATAGGACAGGAGTTAAAGAGCTGGTCTTGGGGCTAGAGATATAGGACCGAGTGCTCTCCCTTGCTTGCAGGTGATCTCAGTTCAAATCTCAGGAACCACAAAAGGGTCCTGGAGCACCAGCAATGGTCACTTTAGCACAAGCCAAAAACAGTCCCAAGCCCACGCCCCACCCGCAGTTTTTTTTATCTTAAAAGAATCCATGATTATTACCTGCCTGATTTCTCTTTCAGTATAAATGCCTTTCCTCCATATTTGTCTTTATTCATTATTTTACAAATATCATTCTAAATAAAATGGAAAACGTGTGGTATTTAACTAGACAGAAATTTTCAAGAAAGTCGTTGTGTTTAAAGATTTCAAATTCATAAAAGACTACATGACTCATAAACACAACTGCAAGAAAAGAAGGAATTTCAAGGGTCTAAGGAGACTTCTGTTACCCAAAGCACTGTGTGACAGCTGACACTGGTATTGTGGTAGCCTCTTATTATCTTGTCAGAGAGAAAGGAAGTAGGTTATGCTGGCTGAAAGGAGGGACTTCTTTATCTTTTCTAAACAAATCCTTCTCTTTTAACTCGGGAATGACTCTGATGACAGAGAGATATTTTCTAGGAACTGAAAGGCAAAAGGAAATTGAAGAAGAAATCGACATTCTCCATTCAGTATTTTGACCTGGGACCTCACATTTGCTATGGCTGACTTGTGTCGCCTCATCTTATTTCATGGCAGGTTCATTGTAGGGACTTAGCAACTGCTTTTATTTTGATTTCCAGCCTACTATGCCTTACAAGTTGAATTTAAAAAACTTGCTGTCATCCTGACACCAAGTATTTTAAGGAATAATAATATGGCTATCTTAATTTCACTTAGAAATTAAGGTATATTTAGTGATTTTTTGTGAATGTTTGATAAAAGGAAACATAGTAAAACAGAACCTGACTCTGACAGGTAAGAGAAACACCAGGCTGAATCTGAAGCCCTTCTTAAATATGCAGGATGGTGCCTTTTTGAAGGAAGCTCAAATTTCTGTTTACTCCTGCACTGAAATTTTTATTGTATTTATATTGTTAAAAATGAGAATCCCAATTAATAATAAATCAATGCATTTTAATCAAATCATAGAGAAATAGAAACTACTGAATTTTAGAGATATAATTATCCTTCATTAGAGGTGCCATATACTCAAATTCCTAAAATTTAAGCCTAAATAATTTTAAGGAATCAATATGTCCCTTGAGGTGTTGCAGGTGTGGCTGTGTTGCCCAGCTGCATTGGCAGGTGGCAGACAGGAGACAGGCTTGTCTACATCCAGGGCTCTGCCCGGGGACCCTGGATGGTTGATGATCTGACGTAGTAAAAGACTGGGCCCGCAGGGATGAACCCAGAGCCACGGCAAAGGCTGGCAAGCTACCCGTGGTGTATTCATTATGCCAGAAACAGGAACAATAGTGTAACCTCATTCCCAACAAATGAAGATGTTACTGGTGCCGCGCTCCGAGCAAATCGATGAACAGCAGGAAGATAAGTGATATTAAAGCTAAATATATGCAATTTTTTTTTTGCTTTTGGGTCAAACCCGGCAATGCTCTGGGGCTACTCCTGGCTCTGCACTCAGGAATTACTCCTGGCGATGCTCGGGGACCATATGGGATGCCGGGATCGAACCCAGGCCAGCACAGGCCGGCTCGTGCAAAGGCAAACACCCTACCCGCTGGGCTATCGCTCCGGCCCCAATATATGCAAAATTATATAGACACTCTCATCCTTAGCTCTACATAACTTCTTATATGTACAGCAAAAGGAAGAATGGAAATTGTTGCCTAAATGTGTCCACATTTTACTTATAAATCCAAATTTAAAACAGAAAGGTTAATTTAAAGTTCTTATGGTAAACCATCACACTATCTTTTATTTGATTCACAGACAGGTGGCTAAAATGTGAGAAGTGGGTCAGAGAAAGAGTGCTTGCACTCTTTGCACACCACTGGCCTGGCTTCCACGCAGAACCACATGTGGCCCCCAGAGCACTGCCAGAAGTGATTCCTAAGCACAGAGCCAGCAGCGAGTCCTGAGCACCAACAAGAATAGCCCCAACCACCCAAATTAAAAAATTCATATAAAAATAAAATGTGAAGTTATAGCAATAAAGATGGCTGCAAAAGAAGTTATTTTATCTATCATAATTCTTAACTTTTAGACTAATTAAAAGAGTGATTAAAAAGTACTACTTGGTTTTCATCTGTTATTAATTTATATATGCAAACTGTTACAGATAAAAATTCCTAATAGCTGCCATAAAAGTTGAATTAGCAAAAAGATTACTACACAACTGTCTGAAATGCAATAGTCTTCCTTAATTGGATACAACCATGCCAGTGAACATTCTGAAATACATGTGTCCAGATTATTCAGAAATTTTCAGAAATTGCCCCTGTGAGCTCAATATCAGAGCTCAGGTTTCTGTATAACTTCGATTACAAAATAAGGATGTTAGGAAATGATAAAATACAAGGCATATTTTACCAATACCCATTAAATAGGCAAATATATTTAAACACTTTTCTACAACACTGAAAATGGACTCATTATGGTAACAGAAAATCTCTGGAGAATAGAGTAGGAATGGTGAATTTTTAATGGTTTTTTAATTATAAAAATATTCTATCCATGTCAATTATGAACAGCATGGTTTCTAATTCCCATATGCTTATTTACAAATTTAATTTTGTAATACCAATTAGGTGTCATCAAATTCATCGGCACAAAGTTTCATGCAATTCTTAAGGTAATAATTTTCTTCAGAATTAATGCTTCAATATGTCACCGAGGGCAGACTGGTAACAACCTAGCCACATCTGCCATACAATTAACCTATTCCTATTGGCAAAGCTATCCTGTGTGCCACCAGGTAACAGTAAATTTAGTGCAGTCCCAGCCCTTGCCCCCCCAACCATGTGAAGCTCATCAGATTATCACCAGAGCAAAGCAAAGTTCAATGTTCTTTCATTATATATTGCAAATGCTAAAACAACCAAGTTGAGAATGGAAGAGTCATTTTTGTTTTCAAATTATGCAATTAGTCATTTTATAGAATTTTAAAGGTATGTTCTAATATTCTTATATAAGATTTTCTATATGTATCTTAATGTAACCCAGTTGCACTATCCTCAAACTCAGAGACTCATCTCTTATCATTGTCCTCAATTAATAAGCTAAAAAAATTCATATATTTAATGAATACCATTTCTTTGGCCAAGTCCACATGCAAAAGCTCTATCAGGACTGAGAACTCCCCAGAGTCCCAAACACCTCTATGGGGACTAGGAGCTTCCTTGGAAATCTTTCATTACTGTTTATGTGAAGCCAAAACATGTGTTTACATTCATGATTTATGAATCAATATACTGTACTGGTTAAAACACATACTTTGGAGTCAGTTTTGGGTTTCAATATCTCCTATTTGCTAACTATACAAATTTAGGCAAATTAATTTAATTATCCTTTACTCTCTAAATGTCATTTAGGGGACTAAGGTGAAGCATAGTCACTAAGGTGACACAGAGACATGGGGTAGAGCTGCTACTGGCTCTCCCTGTGCCCAGCTGATCATGAGGTACCCAGGAGGGAAGGCGGGTTCTAACCCTGGCCCGCCATCCCAGCAGAGCCCCACACCATGAGGACCACCATTTTCAACCTCCAGACTCCACAGCTCCTCAGAGCTCCATCCAGCAGAAGAGCTGATCATATTCCTGCTCATCAGAGTCCCACCCAACAGCCGTCTATTTCAAGCCCAGGTATGCCTGATCCAGAGACTCAGAGACACAGGGTAGAGCTGCTACAGGCTCTCCCTGTGCCCAGCTGATCTTGAGGCACCCAGGAGGGAAGGTGGGTTCTAGCCTTGGCCCGCCATCCCAGCAGAGCCTCTCAAGAAACCAGAGGAACCCCCACACCATGAGGGCCGCCATTTTCAACCTCCGGACTCCACAGCTCATCAGAGCACCACCCAGCAGAAAAGCTGATCTTTCCTCATCACGGTTCATCAATACATGCACGAGATGAGAGGCTACTACAGGAGTATCCCACACGCACCGCAGAGCCTGGCAAACTACCTGTGTCGTATTTGATATCCAAAACCAGTAACAATTATTGACCTCATTCCCATGACCTGAAGGAATGGTTTGAGGCTCTTCATGTTTCTGGAGTAAGCAGTTGCCTTTGAGCTACAGTAGCATGTGAAAGGACATATGGAGATGTTACTGGTGCCTGCTCCAGCAAATCGATGAACAAAGTGATACAAATGATCCTTTAGTCTCCCCATAGAATGAAGGCATTATGTTTACTAAATATAATTGCTAAAAGGAATAAATTGAATGATATGTATAACAGCACTTGGCACATAATCAGATCTCAGAAACTCTTAGTTAATTTGGAGGACTGTTTAATACAGTTTAAAGGTGTTTATGGCCCAATAAACATCTTTAAAGAATTTGGGATCAGCATCCTTGGCTGACACTGGCCAGGCTGTTAGAGGAAAACAGGATGATACCTTAAAATTTCACTCTTTTGTATATTTTATTTTTTATGTTTGTAATATATTTTATTACAATATATTTTCCAGAAGCAAGAGTTTCCCTGGCCACTACATATAGAATCATATAACGTATGAGAACAAAATTATTTTGAAAGGAGCATAACCTACAATGTGCAATTCTTTCTTTTTTAATATTTTATTATACCACTGTGAGATATACAATTACAAAGATGTTCATGTTTTGGGTTTCAGTCATACAGTGTTCCAGCATCCTTACTGAGGACATGATGCTGTTAGTTACATTCCTGATAAATTTTATCTTGTCTGTTGATTATTATGGGAAATTATACACATTTTTTAGTTATCCAAGGTAGTATATTCTAGCAGACAACTGAATGGCTTTGATCAATATGCAAACTAGACCAGGGAACTTAAAAGTTAGAGGTGAAACAACAGACAAAACTTTTGAAACAAAAATTCAAATGCACATATCCTACAAGCATAGTAAATAGCTAAAGTCCTGTGAAGTGGGCAATTAGCAAGGAGGGAATTAGGCCATAAAAGAATTTTGAGCTTAGCCACCCAAGACAAAGGTGATGATGTAACACAGAAAGTAAATTACAGACTAAAGATAGCTCCAAGCATAAATCAAATTTTGAGAATCCAAACTGGTCAAAGACATCACAGCTTTTCAAGAACAGTCTGCAATATAAAATCCTTTTAAAGAAAACACACCTTAGACTTCCCTCTCGATTACTTTATAGTAAGGACAGCCGATAAAAATAACACATGCTTCACCAAACATTCAAATTGTTCCCTGGCTCACTGGTCTTTGAAGAGAACAGTCTGAAAATCTTTTCTTCCCTACCTTAAATGTGAGCAGAAAATCAAAAGACAGATTTCTAGTATTGAGATGAAAGAGAACCAAGGGCTTAAATGAAAGGTTGTATTGGTGTGGGAGCAGGTGGAGGAAGTGGACCACTCTTGGACCCCACATTCTCACAGCCCCACTGCAGGAAGCACTAACCAGGCTCAGACCCCATTTCATCACTGTGCCGCTGCAGGAGACACCGATCAGAGGCCTCTAGCTCAGGGACAGGGTCTGTGCCTTCCTCTCCTGCTTTTCTGATGTCAAGTACACACTGAGTTCATTAGGTCCCATCAGAGGGAAGCTCAGGCCCAGTCCAGTGCCTCGCTGTTGAAGGAGAGGGAATGTCACCTAAAATCATCCCCCAGGGAGACAGAGGGCTGAGAAAAGCTGATCTTCACCAAGAATATCAAGAATGAGAAGAGGACGAGGAGCTGGGTCTCCCCCAAAACTATAAATGGGGACTCAACACACAACTGATGTGTGTCCCTGTTAGAACTGAAACAATGTGAGCTCAGCTTGTGTCCTCAGAACACGAAAGGCATTTTGGTCCTTCAACACTAGGAGATGCTCTATTTATTTTTCAGATGAGTGCATGAGTACAAAACAGTTAAAAATAGAGACAAGAAGACTATACACAAAATTTTCGATGGAGTTCTTTAGAAGGACAGGAGCAAGCTACATTAAGTAATTAGGTTCAATTAGATCATAAGTATTTTTTCCTAAAAATAAACTTGGTTAACACACTAAACATGACTGAATAGGGAATTGCTGCATTGTTATTTATCACTCAAAAGCTGACAAAATTAAGCAAAGGGATAGAAAATAAATAAGATAAAAGAACAACATACATTTTCAAGGTGAAATGCAATTAAAAAAGAAACTGATTTAAGCAAAGTAAGAGGTTTTATTTCAAGTCATATCAAGTGCTTATTATTACTAGATCTTACACAATACTGTGGTTAATGTATATCAATAGTCCTCTGTTTGATCATTTGCAGAGAATTAAATGTTACATTAAATTCAATGTATTTGAAGTTTTATTATTTTTTTAAAATATTTTTATTATTATTTTTAAATGACGAGTACAGAAGGCAGATTCTTCAGGTGTTCGGGTCTGACTGTCTGGACCTGGTGCTGTTCCCTTCTTTATTGATGAGATGGCATGTTGGATTTCAGAAGGGAGAGTGTTGGGAATGACATATCCATCCTGCGGAATTTGGTATATGGGCAGGTGGACGTGGCTATAAAAGAGATCTGAGTAGAAGTCATGGATAATCTTCTCCATTGCCTTCCTGGAAGATGTGATAGATCCACCAGGACATTGGAAGGCAGTCATCTTGGTTTTATAGTTGGCGAACGACAGGTGGGGGTTGCGAAGGCTTTTCCCTGGCTTCTGCTGCTCTTCCAGTATTTCTGCTCTTCTCTCTTTGAGGTCTTCCTTTATCATTCTCTGCACTGCTTTGCAAGCTTGGATGTTAGCATTTGGTCTCCTGAGGCTCGCGCCTTGCCACATTGGCAAATGAGCTCGAGAGTTTTTGAAGACAGGTGTCCTTTTGTGGTTTTTTTTCTCTCTCGGCATTCTTCGCACAATCATAGAGGTGCTGAACCAGTCAGCTGTATTCTTCATCGATATATCAATGATGGTATCTTCCCATGTTGCTGCAGTGGTGCCAAAGAGTTCCCAGGTGCTGGTTGTTCATCAATACACTGGCTAGGCCAACCCCATCAAAAAATGGGGAGAAGAAATGAACAGAAGCTTCCAAAAAGAATAAATTCAAATGGCCAAAAAGGCATATGAAAAAGTGCTCTTCATCTTTAATCATCAGGGAGATGCAAATCAAAACAACAATGAGGTACCATCTCACACCACAGAGACTGGCACACATCCAAAACAGCAAGAACAACTGGTGCTGGTGTGGATGTGGGGAAAAAGGGACTCTCATCCACTGTTGGTGGGAGTGCCAACTGGTCCAGCCCTTTTGGAAAACAATATGGGCATTCCTCTGAAAACTAGATATTGAGCTCCCATTTGATCCAGCAGTAGCACTCCTGGGACTATACCTGAGAGACCGAAAAACACATAGCAGAAACACTATATGTACTTCTTTATTCATCTCTGCACTATTTACAATAGCTAGAATTTGGAAACAACCTAAATGCCTGAGAACAGAGGACTGGCTAAAGAAACTGTGGTACATCTACATGATGAAATACTATGCAGCAGTCAAAAAAAGATGAAATTATGAAATTTACCTGCAAATGGATGGACATGGAGACTATCATGCTGAGTGAAATTAGTCAGAAGGAAAAGGACAGATATAGAATGACTGCATTCATTAATAGGATATAAATAGATACCAGTGTTTTACTAAGGGTGGGAAATGGTAATGGCAGATTAAAACTCACCATTGAATATACACAAAGAGACTTAAGTGATAAACTCTAAATATCTGCAGGGCTAGTCACAATGTGAAAAGAAGAGGGAGAGAGATGCAGTGACAGAGAGAGAGAAAAGAGGAAATGGGGCTACCTGCTATTGAGGCAGCCTGGGGGTGGGCGGGAGGGGGTGGAGTACATTGGTGGTAGAAATGGGGCACTGGTGGAGGGATGGGTGCTGGAATACTGTATTACCAAGAACCAATTATGAACTCCTTTGTAATTGTATGTCTCATGGTGGTATAATAAAAAAAATTTTAAAAAAAAAGAAAATAATTATTTTGCAAAAAAATACACTGGCAAGGCTTTTCACAGGATACCTGTCCGAATGCAAAGTGCCCTCCCATTGGAAAACCAGCAAGGACAGTTCTACTGTTCAAGAAGGGAGACATTCACGACATTGGCAACTATCGCCACATCTGCCTGTTGTCTGTCATCTACAATCTGTTCAATCGAATCATCCTGAACAGCATTGGCAAAACATTAGATGAAGAACAACCATGCGAGCAAGCTGGCTTCCGAAAAGCTTTCAGCACATCCACCATAGCCACACGGTAACCAAGCTCATTGAAATTTAGGGAGTTCATGATGCCACTCTGTCTCACGTTCATTGTTTTAAAGAAAGCCTTTGATTCTGTGGAGACTGAAGCAGTCATCAAAGCCCTAGCCAAACAGGGCATTCAAACTCAATACATCAAGATCCTTCATGAGCTGTATTACGCATTCACCACCAGGATCTCACCATTCTACAAAGAAGTGATCATCAATGCCAAAAGAAGGGTTCAGAAGGGTGATACCATTTCACCAAAACTCTTCAGCGCCACCCTCGAGAACATCATGTGACAATTAGAATGGGAAGGAATGGGAATGAAGATAGATGCAACTACACCACCTCCACTTCACTGATGACATCGATCTAATAACACCAAACATTAGCCAAGTGGCACAAATGCTGGCTGACTTCGACCGAGAATGTGGAAAGATAGGTCTACAGCTGAATCTCCGCAAAACTATGTTCATGAAAAATGATCCAGTTCCAGAGGCCCCATTCACTCTCAATGGAACATCTCTGAATGTAGCAGTTATGTGTACCTAGGTCGAGAAGTCACTATGATGAATGACCTAAAACCTGAGCTGCGCAGGAGGAAGAGAGCGGCATGGAATGCCTTCAAAAAACATCAAAGAAATAGCTAAAAAACAAAGAACCTCAGGCTCCAGGCACATCTCTTCAACTCCACTGTTCTCCCTGCATTAACATATGCCTCAGAGACCTGGGCCCTATGAAAGCAGGGAAGAGAATACTATTCAGTTCTCCCAAATAGGAATCAAAAAGAGCTACGCTTGGAATATCACGCCTCACTCAAGTGAAAGAAGAAATCCGTTGCAACAACCCTCCGTCGCTGTTCCAGAGTCAGGGACATTGTCTCATTTGCCAAGGCATTGAAAATCAGATGGGCTGGACATGTAAATCAATTTGGAGATGACCGCTGGACTAAAGCCATTATCGACTGGATCCCACAGGATGTCAAAAGATCACATGGCCGCCCACCTACAAGATGGTCACACTTCTTCATCAAGACCCTGAATGAACGGTTTGAGGCTTTTTGTATTCCTGAAGCAGCCAGATGACATTGGGCTACATTGGCACATGATAGGGTCAAAAGGAAGTATTTCTGGCACCCGCTAGAGCAAATTGATGAATAACGGGATGTCAAGTGTCAAGTGATCAAGTGATATTTAAATATTTTATTATACCACCCTGAGATATACAATCTCAAAGATGTTTATGGTTGGGTTTCAGTCATATAGTGTTCCAGTACCCATCACTCTACCAGTGCCCATTTTCCACTACCAATGTCCCCAAGTCCCCATTCCCTCTTCCCTCCCCCATTCTGCTTCTATGACAGGCACTTTGCCTCCCCTATCTCTCTACTTTGTCTCTCTCTCTCCTTCTGCTTCTTTCTCTCTTCCTTCTCTTAGACAGTGTGGATTGCAATACATACATTTAGAAGTTATCATGTATTTCCCTTAGCCTACATTCAGTGCTCAGTTTTAGGCTAGTACTATCATTTCCAATGATTATTAGCACACTTTTCTTACCTAACCTCTGACTCTCACACGCCTGCGGTTGATTCCATTTATTGACAAAATCTCCTGATCAATATTTCACCTGGCCTTGGATATTGGAATCATAATACATATATATATACATATGGTAATATATACATATTATATCCCACAAATAAATGCACATATTCTATATTTGTCCTTTTCCTTCTGGCTAATATCACTCAGCATGATCCTCTCAATGTCCATCCATTTATAGGCAAATTTCATAACTTCGTTTTTCCTCACAACCATATAGTATTCCATTGTATAGATGAACTACAGTTTCTTTATCCAGCTGTCTGTTCTCAGGCCCTTTGGTTGTTTCCAGATTCTGACTATTGTGAATAGTGCTGCTATTAACATAAAAGTGCAGATGGTGTTTCTGCTGTGTGTTTTTGTTTCCCAGGACATATTCCTAGGAATGGTATGGCTGGGCCAAATGGGAGCTCAATTTCTAGTTTTTGAGAAATTCCTATATTGTTTTCCAAAAGGCTGTACCAGTTGGCGTTCCCACCAACAATGGATGAGAGTCCCTTTCTCCCTGTATTCACACCAGCACCAGTTTTTCTTGCTCTTTTGGATGGGTGCCAGTCTCTGTGCTGTGATATGGTACCTCCTTGTTGTTTTGATTTGCATTTCCCTGATGATTAATGATGACGAGCATTTTTCCATATGTCTTTGGCCATTCAAATGTCTTCTTTGTTGAAGTTTCTGATCATTTCACCTTCACATTTTTTGATGGGGTTTGCTGTTTTCTTCTTGTGAAGTTCTACGAGTGCCTTATATATCTTGGATATTAACCCCTTATCAGATGGGTATTCCCACCCTGTGGACTGTGTTTGTATCTTGTTCACTGTTTCTTTATAGGTGCAGAAGCTTTTTAGTTTCATGTAGTCCCACATGTTTATCTTTGCTTCCAATTGCTTTGTTAGTGGTGTTTCATCTTTGAAAATGCCTTTAGCTTCAATGTTGTGGAGGATTTTTCCTATGTTTTCTTCAATGTACTTTCTGTATTCAGGTCTGATATTGAGATCTTTAATCCAGTTTTGATATGACTTTTATGCATGGTATTAGAGAGAGGTCCAAAGTTTTTAAAATATTGAGTTTCCAGGGATTTAGGATATGGCATCAATGAGATCAAGATTTTCTTAAGTAGCTTAATTATGCTTAGACTAAAATTATTATTGGAAAACATACTGGAACAATAAAGTAAAAGACATATGTAAGGATAAATTTAAATCCAACAATAATGTCTTTATTATAGTGCTGGCATGGACTGAGTTTGAAATCAATGTAAATTATGAAATGGTGGAGAGGAGAGAAAGAGATCTGAACTTAGAATATGATAATCAGAGAGAAGATAGTGAAAAAATGATTCTCTATGAAGATAAATAAAGGTTAAAATTGCTGAACGTATTCATCACACCCCCCAAGTTTTATGACTTTGTAAATGTGACACGAAAGTGACAAATCTGGAGGCAATATTGATGGCATATGTTTGAGCTGTAAGGTGACGAAACCAACGATGAATTATTATTGATTTAGTACTAGCTAACACCTGCTAATTTATTCCTAAATACATTTTAATGAAGATTTATTGTGGACCAGTTACTAAAATAGCAACATTAGGTGCAGAGACAGGAAAGGCTCTTTGCTCTAATGTACATGAGGAGCAGAGATGAGAGAGAATCATTGCTCTGACGTTACATGAGGTGTGGACAAGAGAGGCTCATTGTTCTGGCATCACATTAGGAAAAGAGATGAGAGATGCTTACTGCTCTGACACTTACTGAGGTTTAGAGATAAGAGATGCTCACTGCTCTGATGTTACATGAGGTGCAGATATGAGAGAGGCTCATTGCTCCAATGTTACATGAGGTGTGGACGAGAGCAACACATTGCTCTGATGTCACAGAAGGAACAGAGACGAGAGATGCTCATTGCTCTGATGATGCACGTCCCTCATAAATGTTTACACTTTAAACAAAGGCCAGGATTTGAGGGAGAGTCTGGTTGTAGAGGTGTCTACCAGCAGTTTATAACACACCTTCTAAGCTAACTGTAAAAACTATTAAAAATCACTGGAAATTTGTGAAGAATATGATTCTATTGAGATACAAATAAATAGAAAATAATAGATTCTTGTTATTTGTTTGTTCCCAGTTTGCCTGATTCTTTAGTGTCATGGCCAAGTTGCCTACTGCAGGCCTTGGAGCTCTTCCTCCCCATGGCCCCTCCTCCTGTTCTATGCTCCATCATCCATGTCTACCTCCCATGTCTAACTCCCTCATCTGCTTCTTGGGTTCCATAAGGGGGATCCTTTGCTTGTCACTTCTGACTGACTGGACTCAGAGCTGACCACTCCTTTACTGCAGAGAGAATGAAAGGCATTAATGCTGTCACTCTCTCAGGTTCATGGTTACTCAGGAGAGGAAAGGGTCCCACAATCCTTGGGTTGGTGGCTCCTGACTACACAGTAAGAGAAGGACATGCTAAGAACTGCAGCTGTGACAGACACACCCCCGTGACACTGGTGCTGACAAACTCCAGGAACTACCAGTGAATTCAATTAACTGAAAACTAAAAGACATTACTTACCATGATCAAGAATGGTTTATCACAAGAAGGCAAATATGGGCCAATAACTGCAAATCTATAATCGTGATAACCAACTGCATTAGTAGAATTAAACAATAAAGCACCCAAAATCATAGCACGAAAAGGCAGAAAAAACATTTAAGAAAACATGTTCTTATTTGTTGGTTTGGTTTGGCTTGGAAGCCAAGTCTGGCAGTACTCAGGGCTTACTCCTGGCTCTGCACTCAGGGATCACTCCTCTAGGGCTTGAGGGAACATGTGGGGTGCAGGGGATCAAATCAGGGTCAGTCACATGCAAGATAAGCCTCCTACCCACTGTACTATCTCTCCTGTCCCAAACACATTCTTTCTTGATCAAACAATAAATAATACATGTAAATAGCTTGGGACTATATATAGCACACATTACACATGAGCACCTTTCAGCAATGAGAACTGCAATTTAGGACAATCATTTCTTTCAGCTGAAGAACTAGGACATAGGATGAATTCCAGTGACATCAACCATGATAGGCACACTGCAAAATGGAGATGGTCTTATAAACCAATCAAAATTGGAAGAAAATGGGAATTCCATAAACATGTAGTAAAGTAATCCAGTAGGTCAGCATTTATTAGGAATATCAGAAGGTATTCAAGATAGAGGGCATGTCTGAAGCAATGGGTATATGATAAAGGAAATCCTAAGAGTCAAAGAAAGAGAACTGTTCTAAAATACATATGATATTTTGAACAATTCTAGTATATGCCTAAGGACATTAAAATGAGATGCTACAGAGAATATATTTTTATATTCTGTACATGTTGGAGGAGCCCAAATCCCCGCTCCAAATCTGGTCAGCTTGGCCCCTGCCCCGCACTTGTGAGCGAAACCTTGGAGCAATGTTGGACTTGGCCAGGGGCTGGCTGAGCCCCTTACCAACCACCGGAGTTCAGCTCCATGGATTGCTTCTCAACTTCCAGACTCCTTAGCTCCTCAGAGCTCCACCCAAAAAGAAACCTGACCTTTCTGCATTGTATTTCATCAGTAAATGCTCAAGAGCCTTATATAGAGAGTATGCCACCTAAATGGCAGAGCCTGGCAAGCTACCCATGTTTTATTTGATATGCCAAAAAAAAAAAAACCAGCAACAATTATCGACCTCATTCCCATGACCTGAAAGAATGGTTTGAGGCTTTTCCTGTTCCTGGACCAAGAAGATGCCCCTGGGGTACACTCACTTGCAACAGGATGTATGGAGATGTTACTGGTACCCGTTAGAGCAAATCCATGAACAATGGGATGACAAGTAACTAGTGATACAAGTGACAAGTACAAGTATGATGTCATGCAATGGAAGAGCAAACTTTGAGTGTCAGATCTCCATTCATTAATATATATATATATTATAATAAAAACAAAATGTATGTTATAGTTTGAAAAGAGACCAGAAGGTACCACAAAGTAAACTACTGGCTTAATGTAATAAAAATAGCAAGTGATGTGCACCTCCTTCCTCTGAGCTGTTATTGTATTTTTCTTTTGCTTTTTGGGTCACACCCAGTGAAGCTCAGGGGTTACTCCTGGTTTTGGCTCAGGAATGAGCTGTTATTGATCAAAGTCAAACATTGTACAGATATCTATGGGGGGGTCTGAGTAGCTTTAAACCTGAGATCATTTAGTAAAAAGAGAGATGACAGGATGAGGAGGTTGTATTTCCAGAGAATCTGATGTGAGAAAATAGTATAGTAAAATTAGTAGTTTCTACCATTATGCTCATAATTCATGAAGTCTCACAGGCCACTACTGCAATTATTCTCCACGCCAACAGAACAAAGAAAACCATAATTTAGGCAAGCCCTCAGAATGGGATGATCCTATGTGAAGCATAAAGACATTTTTTAAATTGTGTAGTAATAGGAAACTGCTGCAAATCGACTGATTGTGATCACTGTTTAACACAAGCTTGCTTGAACTGCATTTTAAGGGCAGGATAAAAGCATCACAACCCCAAGAGTTAAGGAAAAATGTGAGATAAGAGCAAGAATCTTGACTGTGACCACAGATATTAAGAGCTATGGCTTAGCCCAAAATCTAAAGAGGAATTTATGTAATGGCTTCCAATATATCAAAGGTCATTTTCACAAAAAGATTATACCTTTTCCCCATCTAGTCCAAAATCCCAAAGCAGAAAAAGTTAGAGTGAAGAGCAAGTTTCTCTTCTCCTGAGAGCCTCTCGTTGGGATCTGATCTGGAGAGCAGTGCTTCTGCTTGCTGCAGAGATGAAAATGATTAAACTCTGCAATTTATTTCTAAACACTTGCCCTGTTTCCTACTAGTATTTCACCTGCCTTCCTCCCCTTCTGTGACCCGCACCTTCATTTCTTTGACTCTTCAAATCTTTATTTCCTTCATATTCCTTCTCATTGTCTCCTACTTCTTCTGGGACCTGAGAATACTACTGCCTCCCTCATGCAAATCTTCCCTATTGAATGAGCAAAAGTGCAGTGTCCATAGAATATTATCATGAACACTAGAATCTATGTGTTAAGTCTTTTTATTTCAGTATTTCTTCTTAAATAGTACCCATTAATTCCCCTTTATTTCAAGAAAAATAAGAAAAATGTTTTTTTGCAGGGGTGAGGGGTGGGTCAGGGCCATGCTCAGGGCCCCATCCTGGCTCTTAGCATTCTAGGATCACTCTGACAGTGCTCCTGGATGACCTAGGGACTGAACAGGGTTAGCAGTGTGCAAGGCAAGTGCCTCCACCCAGTATTATACTCCTGTGGTCCGTTGCATATTTTTGTGAACATTAACTATTGAATATTACATTAGTTATGACTTGATAATTAAAGATATCCCATTTTTATCCTCAGTGCCCCTAAGTGTGTGTGCCCATGAAATGGAAGCCTGGTCTTTTTCTGGAGTGGAGTGATTCACCCCAAGACACCTCACGTGACAACTCTTTCCTCATGGAATGCTGTACCCCACACAGCCTCTGATGTGGTCACTCTTCCCTCATGGAGTGTTTTACCCTATAGATGTGTCACATGGTCACTGTTCCCTTGAGCAGTTCTCCTTTACCTGGCTCCTGTGGTTTGCTTCCAGTGTCAGGAATGCAGAGACTGGTTTTACATTAGACCTTTAGGAAGCACTGGTTAAAGTAAGTCACAGAGCTATGGAGAATGGTCCAGTGTGGTTCACACCCTGTGCTCTAGGGACTGTGGGGATAGAAGAACGTGAGAACACAAGCTGTTTTTTATTTAATGGGCCTCATGGCCTGGCCTAGTGGCTTCTCCCTGTAAAATAAGATTTGAACCAAATTTCCCCTCTGTGGGTGCAATGCCATGCCAGCATCAATGGCCGGTTGCCTAAGAAACCAGGGTGGTCCTGACTTGGATCCTGTGCAGAGCCCAGAGAGCATACTCCCGACAGTCCTGCTGCTCTGACAGTCCCTCCCAAGCCCGATCTATCTGCTGCTGGTATTTCCCTGCAGACACGACACTATCCTGTGCCATTATGATTTCTGCTCGAGTGCCCTCAAACTGCCTCTCTGACTCACCTCCCTGGCATTCGCACACCATAAAGCACCTGCCTGGGAATTCAGGCTGCTGTTCACACGGTCAGCCTAAGCATGATAGGAGACACTTTCAGAAAAAATGGTGAAAGTGCTCATGGGACTGAGGTCATAGCCTCCTTCAATTTGCTTGGCAGTAAATTGTGGGTTTTTTCCTATAAGAATGGGAGTTTTTGCAGGAACTGCTCACAGGGTCGGGCAAGACAGCAGCAGCTTCTGACCCTGATGTTTCTAAGCCCCCAGTTCACCCTCAAGTGCTCCAGTGTTCTCATCTTGTCTGGGCAGCATTTGTCTTGTCGGACTAGTGAAGGGTTAAGATGAAACATCGCCACTGCTTCAGGTGCCCAGTGCTCTGCAGAGGACCCTGGCACAGAGACTCTGCACAGACACTAGACCTACTTTATTTACTTATTCCACTTTTCTCGTCTTATACCTGGCGATACTCAGAGGCTACTCCTGACTCTTTGCTCAAGGTTCACTTCTTGCAGTGCTCAGATGACATTTGCAGTGCCATGGATTGAACCAGGCCTGCCACATGCAAAGCAAGTGCCTTCTCCCCCAGTATGATCTTTCTGAATGTAGCCTGACATTATTGAATAATTTAGACTATGTTCAATTTTAAACTTTATGAATCCAGTATCTCTATATAACAACTGCAATATTACATACCAGCTGGTTATGTAATATTGTCCAGCATCTCGCCATGGCTGGACCATCAATTTAAAAAACCAATGCTGAGTGGTGCTGGGAAAACTGGAAAGCTACATGAAAAAATGAATTTGGACCTTCTCATGGTGTCTAACACCATGCACAAAAAATCAGATCAAAATGTATTAAAGATCTCAATATCAGACGTGAATCCATACAGTATATTGAAGAAAATATAGGAAAAACCCTCCACAACATTGAAGCTAAAGACATCTTTAAAGGTGAAACACAACTAACAAAGCAACTACAAGAAAAGATAAACATATGGGACTTCATGAAACTAAAGAGCTTCTGCACCTTGAAAGAAACAGTGACCAAGATACAAAGACAATCCACAAAATGGGAAAGAATTTCACCCAATACCCATCTGATAAGGGGTTAATATCCAGGATATATCAGGCACTGGCACAACTATACAAGAAGAAAACAGCCAACCCCATCAAAAATGGGGAGAAGAGATGATCAGAAACTTTGACAAGGAAGAAATTCGAATGGCCAAAAGGCATGTGACAAAATGCTCATCATCACTAATCATCAGAGAGATGCAAATCAAAACAACAATGAGATTTCACCTCACACCACAGAGACTGCCCCATATCCAAAAAGGGTAAAAACAACAAGTGCTGGCATGGATGCGGGGAAAAGGGGACCCTCATCCATTGTTGGTGGGAATGTCGACTGATACAACTGGTACAACCTTTCTGGAAAACAATATGGACATTCCTCCAAAGACTAGAAATTGAACTTCATTTTGACCCAGCCATACCACTCCTGGGGATATACCCAGGGAAGCCAAAAACACACAGCAGAAACACCATCCGCACTTTTATTTTCATAGCAGCACTATTCACAATAGCCAGAATATGCCCAAGAACTGGGTGACTGGAATAAAGAAGCTTTGGTACATCTACACAATGGAATACTATTCAGTCATTAGGAAAAATTATGTCATAAAATTTGCCTATAAATGGATGGACATGGAGAGGATCATGTTGAGTGAAATTAGCCAGAAGGAAAAGAGACAGATATAGAATGACTGCATTTATTTGCATGGCATATATATATATATATATATATATATATATCTATATATATACATACATACCATATTATGATACCAAAATCCAATATCAGACAAAACGTGGATCAGGAGGTCTTGTCAAAGGTGGAAATGAACACAAATGTGTGGGAGTCAGAGGTTAGGTAAGACAGAGAAAGGAACACGTGCAAATAATTGTCAAAAGGGCTAATACCAACCTAGAAGTGAGCATTGAATACAGGCAGAAATTCAAATGATGGCTTCTAAGTGTATGTATTGCAATCCACAATGTGCAAAGAGAAGGAAGAGAGGGGGAGAAAGAGAGAAAAGAGATAAAGAACCTGCCATAGAGGCAGGCTATAGGAGGGGGGCAGGAATTGGGGACATTGGTGGTGGGGAAATGAGCACTGGCTGGAGAAAAGGGTGCTGGAACACTATGTGATCGAAACTCCCAAACATGAACAACGTTGTAATTATATATCTCATGGTGGTATATTAAAATATTAATTAAAAAAGCCAATGCTGCTGATGTACTCTTGGCTTCACTGGTGGAATCAAATGCAAACCCTCTGCAGGATAAAGCCAGATATTTAGGACACCAGTTTGGCTGTCACTTGTGGATCTAGCTCTGCCCCCACAGAACATCACTGGCAATACATCCATGGCCAAATCCACCAGCTTGACACCATGTAGAGAAGCACTAGGATGTTGCTCCCCACCTGAAACTTGGAGTAATGGAGAAATGGGAAGTAAATGTGCACAGCCCAGTCAGGGTGCAGAGCTCTCTCAGGAAAGTCACTTCATACCAGAACCTTTCACGATGCCCGAGGAAGAATTCAGAGTAACTGTCCTCTCATGCTCACCAGAAAGAAATCACTGGAATAAAGAGTCAATAGACTTAGACACTCATGGAAAGAACTTGTTCAAGCAGAAATGAAAGAGGTAAAGAATAAGAATATCAAAACACAGCCACATAATGCAGGAAGGCAAAAATTAAATTGGAGACATAGAAAAAAGGGAAGGTATATCCATTAACAAAGATGCAATAGAAAAGAGACTTGTTAATGTAGGATTAAAATATGTTCTTCATTACTTACTATTAGGGAAGTACAAGCCGAAGTAACAATGAGGTTTCATCACACACCAGGAAGAATGACACATATCAGAAAGACTGGATACAATCAGGTGCTTGGGTTCTGGGGACAGGGGTCTCTTGTTGGCGGGATGTTACCTGTTAATCTCTTGGAAGTCGGTATAAAATCACAGCTTCCATATGACACAGTATCTTCCATGGATCTGCATGTGCTCCAAACACAAATACTTTTGTCAAGAATTTAAAAAGAAGATTAATCTCACTGCAGCAATTAGTACAATAGCTAGGAAGTGGGAATAACCCAAATGGCTAATGACAGGTGAACAGATAGAGAAATTGAGCCATTTAGACACTGTTGAATATTATATAGCTATTGGAAAAGATCAAATCTGGCAGCATACCGCAACACAGATGGACCTGTAGGGATTCACTTTGTTTTTTGTCTTTTTGGGTCACACACAGTCACGCTCAGGGGCTACTCCTGGCTCTGCACTCAGGAATTACTCCCTGGTGGTGCTCTGGGACCCATGTGAGATATATGGTGGGAATAGTACCTAGGTAGGCCGCGTGCAAGGCAAATGGCCTCTCTGCTCTACTATCACTTCAGCCCCATGGAGGGTATTATGGTTAAGTGAAGTACATCTGAGGGTGAAGAGGAAAATTACCTGATTTTCTCTCTTATTTGTGGTATAGAGAGATGAAAGAAAGGAATAGGCAGTTTTAAGTGATAACAGTCCCTTAACCTTTAATTTGAAATCTGAGGTCATAGGACTGGGGAGGTGGGGGCCTAGGAGCAGCATCAGGAAGTTGGTAAAGGATGTTGAGCACATGGTGGCCAGGTGATGAGTCACGGCATCTTTGAGAACTCAAATGGAAACAGGCTATAAACATGTTCCCTAAATTATATCTTACTGGTAATACTAAAGGGCTATTTTCTCCAAAGGAAAACACCTTTTCATGACATAGTTGTCAGAATGAATTTTTCCTTTGATTTTCCATAGTAATACTTATATTTCATATCATCCTGGAAAGTAATTAATCTATTATGGGAGTGTCAATAGAATCTGATGATTCGCTTTATATCTAATCCAGATATTTTCGGGGGTGGTAAATAGAGACAAATATATTTAGTAAATGCTAACAAGAGTCTCAAAAACTCTTAGGTCTTGTTATTATTGCTTACTGTCTACAACAGAGGAATGCTTCAATTATATAATTACAATGAAAAAAGTTGAATATCTGAAATTTATCTAACTTATTTTCTGCTGTATTTTTTTTCTAATTAAAAAGGCCAATAACTGTTTCAGCATAATATACCAGGTTGGTATGTTGTGTTAGGTTCTTTATAATGCATCAGTTATCCCCAAAAGTTTTCTGATATTCCTGCAGGCAAAGAAGTCAATGATTTTTCAAGCTCTGATAACTTTAGGTGAGGTTGCAGAGTGTTACAGGTGCATGCAAGCAGCAAGAAATTTGATCTTGTGGACAGAGAGAGTGTGCGCTAGGCAGGCGCTTGCTTTGACGTGGCCAAGTAGGCTCTGATCTCCAGCACTCAGTGCTGATCCTCTGAGCCATCCTGGAGGATCTGACTGCAGGGCTAGGAATAGGTCCTGAGAATGGCCAGGCAAGTGCCCACAAAAGAAAAAAATATTCTGAAATAGATTATTTTAAATTGTTAAATTTAATCTGGGTATTATTTAATTTCATGCGAAAAATATAATAGATAACATAGAAATTGCTCAACTTAGGGAAATGAACATACAGAAATCTACAAGTTGAGCCACCTAATAGTCTTATGCAAATGGACCAGTGATGACTAGACTTATAGATCCTCTATTTCTTTGCATATTATATATATGGTTTGTGATTTATAAACAAATACTGAATATGGAGTTAGAAAATTGATACCATAATAAAAATACAGATAATCTAAAACATTGCTGTAGAAAATAAGAACTTCATGTGAGAGACTCATATTTTAAAAGTAAATAACAAAACTTTTAAGAACTTAAGTTCAAAGGGAAAAAATCCATAAACATGGAATAATAATATACTTAGGTAGGCATAATACTGTCACCTTCGATTTTAAAGCTCATTATTCATACCAGTGGAAATGCAAATATCATGGCAGTTAGATTTTAGATTAATATTGGCTTCAATTTATTGAATATTTTTCAGAATTTGCAACTCTATTTGTAATCTGAGGTTATAATTGAGCTTTCCTGATGATTTTAGTATTATCTATTTTCCATGATCAATTTTACTTGAGATTTTTTGCTGAGTAAAGCTATTTTTCATTTTTCGGGGGGCGGGCTGCCGCCTTTCATTTTTATGTCTCGTTATTAAAGACACACCCAAGGAAAAATGTTTGAGTCACTTTATATCAATATTATTATCATAATCTTGCAAATAATTATCATATTAGTTCACTAAACATGATATACTAAATATTTTAGATGATTTATAATAATAAAGACAATAACTTGTAAGGTATCAAATATCTTGAATGTGAAAGAACAGAACATATATTATTTTCTAATTCTCACAATGGGTAAAATTAGAGGAAGCTAAACTAAAGTGGCATGCCAGTAGACATGCTTCTTATAAGTATTTTAGTGCAAGTTCATCTCTTATGATTAACTATTAGACATTATACAATCACATACTAAGACTTGTCCTTTTCCAATTGCTGTTCAATGTCCATAACACATGAAAAGACCCTGTGTCTTTCAATCACAATAAACCAGTCCAGAACTCAAAATTGTAGAAACAGTGATAAATCAATGCCTTGCACTCACAAGGGCTGAGTTCTGCAGGATTTGCTCTTTGCCTGGCTGGGGCGGAAGGGGGAAGAAGATGGGCATGGGGGAGACCCTGAGCCTGGCTTCAGCCCATCTGTGCTGAAATGTCCTACTATTCTGCAAGTTCCTTGACCTCCACCATGAGCAAACACACCCAGGACCCAGTTTTGTCCCCTCCAGGGCTGCTCAGGGACAGGTATCAGCCCCCGGTCAATCTCTTTCCCAAGCAGTACCCAGAGTCTGTCATCTGCTCATGGTTGTGTGTCGCCATCTCTCTTTGCCTGCAACTATGCTGGAATTTCAGGACTCAGGAGAAGTCCTTGTTAGTGCTTGTATCTGGAGACTTAGTACAAAACCCCACCATCAGGCTCTGCCACTCCCTCTGCTTCTGCTGCTTTCACAGTAAGACAAGCAGCAAAAGGTTAGTCCTATGGCTGTGTTTTTTTCTTTCCTAACGTTTGGTGGCTCATTTTACCTGTACAGCATCCAAAGGATTCGCTTGAGTTCACTGGGTCTCAGGTGCATGTTTTAATCACTTTTCTTTCCAGACTTCTCTCTTTAGGTATATGCTTCCATTTGTAGAAATGACCCTGATTCCCACCTCCCCACAAAAATGCAAATATCTGTCACCTGGCGGAGAGTTGGCCCAGCTTCAGAACTGATTTCACAGATGCCAGAGAGACACCTGCAGCTGATGGTCCCAGTTCCCCAGGCCCTGAAGCACCTGAAGCAAACAACCACTTGTGTGGCCACACAACACCTCCAAACTTCACAGTGCTGAGACCAGGAGAAGTAAGCACACGAGACAGCAACATTTAGTAGAGATCCACCAACTAAATGCAATGAGTGGAAACAACACAGAAGACCCAGTTCACATCTAACAGCTCTGCAAATCCTTAGGCCATGACTTTAGCAGCATCATTATGAGATATATGTTGAAATAAGCAATAGTTAGTGGTGCCAAGGGAGAAGGCTTTGGAGTTGGTGGGAAACTAGGGTAATTGGTCAAGGTATAGGCATATTTGTGGTGGATTGGTGGGGAATACTGAATACCTCAAACAACTGTATTAACAACTTTGTAGATCCCGGTATCCTTGGAAAAATATCTATAACCTTGTTCCTCAATTTCTTCATATAATCATAGTGTGTTATGAAATGTAAATAATTAGTGCCCATACAAAGCAAAGATCCTCAGAACATTTAATGTTTACATAAGGGTTTGCTATTATTTTTGTATAATAGTAGAGTTTGGATGTATAGAAATGAACTCAGAAACTTGGGAAATTTGACAATGATTCCATTGGAGAGAAATATAAGAACTTTGACTGTAAGATAATAGGAGGGAATTAAAAAATTATTTGGCTATGAAAGAGGAAATTCCTGTGAAGGGAGAAATAGCAGAATCTTTATTCAAATGCACTTCCCATCATCATTTTTGTTGCTAGATAGATAGGTCTGAGATTTCTTTAGAGATCCTTCTAGCCATTAAAAACATAGCTGCTAAATCAATACACCAGACTACTCGTGTTATGGAAGAATGATAATTAGCCCTCTTACAAACATTAGGACAATTAAGTAATGCATGTGAAGACATTTCATAAATTGCAAAAAAAAAGCTATACAAATGATATTAGGACTCCAAAGGCTGCTGTTGTGGGCGCCACTGGTGCTTTCTCTTATATTTTATGGACTTTTCTCAGGTTTCCTATCTCTTTGTAATCATGCAGTTAAAGCTATCATTTCCCACCCATCTGCTGTCGGCACGGATGGGAAGAATCTCGTTTCTGACCTCTTTCTTTCTGTCTGGTCCCTTATCATGCTCTGTCTCCCAGACAGCTCCACTTAAATGTCTTCCTAACGCATCAGATTCACGATGCCTGAGACAAAATGTCTGCTCTTTCCCTCTAAGCCCTTTCTCTCACTTACTCCTCTCTTTGTTGAGATCTAACATTTCATTCTTATTAAAACACAGCTTTAAAAATCACTAATCCTAAACATACAATGACATCTATACAGCTGCTTTCAATGGCATCACAAAATCTGAAACTTGCTTATTATTTTTAATGCAAGTGCTTTATTCATTTTAACAGCGTAACTCATGCATAAGTATAAAAATAAAGAATGAGAAACCAGTAGCTTTGTCTTTTCCTACTGAAGCTGATAAGTTACATTAGTTTTTGAAGTTTGCTGCCTGAAGGATTCAAGTTTATAAAAATGATAAAATTTGAAACAGCTCTTATTAGAATAAAAATACTAAACACTAAATCCACGTGAGGAAAACAAGCAGCAAGTGAAATTACTGAGACTGAAAAGGGAATTACATCTTTAAAATTATTAAAAAATGGAACCTGGCGGTCACAGTGTCGCATGAACCAACCTGGGTTTCATCCCCAACACCACATGATCTCCCAAATCCCTCAGGAGTGATCCCTGAGCACAGAGTCAAGTCAGCCCTGAGCACCACTGGTGAGTGTGCCCCTGACCAAAAACAACAGAAACAAAAACAAACAAAGATATTAAAAGGAAACATTTAAGAGACAGTTTTGGGGGAAGTAGAAACCATAAATTAAATGAGTACATCTAGAAGCGAGAGAGATAGTAAAGCAGGTAAGGTCTTGCCTTGAAAATGGAATGTCTCACACTACTTGGCTCCTAAGCCCCACCAGAACTGATCTGTGAACCAGAGCCAGAAGTAAGCCCTTAGCACAGCCACGTGTTGCCCCAAATACCATCCCCACAAATAAAACAAAATTTATGAATCAATAGTCTCTTTCTATTATATTAAACCTAAAATTTTTGTTCTTTTCAATACAGCAGTCTACCACTAGAACATCCCAGAAAAGATGCAGTATATGAACAAAGTTTGTTGATGTCATTTTCGCTTTTTTGGGGGGGTCCACCCAGCGATGCTCAGGGGTAAGTCCTGGCTCTGTACTCAGGAACTACTCCTGGAGGTGCTTGGGGACCATATGTAATGCCAGGGATCGAACCCAGGTCGGCTGTGTGCAAGGCAAATGCTCTACCCACTAAACTATCACTCCAGCCCCGATGCCATTTTCTAACTTTAAGAAACTTGTTACATAAAATCTCTAGAAGCTATCAGGAAAATTTGCATTAAATTTGTTCTCTAAGAGGAAAAGAAATGAATGTTTTGAGTGAGGCCTAAAATCTTATATTTACTGTAATTTTCACCAATTACTCTTTATGTAAATAATTTGCCTTGAATTAATACTTCACAGTATGACGGCTGTTAACAGGGATGCAAAAATTAATAATGCTTATTGTGTGCAATAATTTGTATTATTACATACTCAATGAAAACAAAAGAGACATAGATGAAATACTCCATCTAGTTCATAAACACTTCACAGTTAAATGACAAATACTCAAGTTTAAAAAATTCACAGGTGTTTCCTTCTTAGTCCTAAAGGAAGCAAGGCACTCTCCAAGTTGAGATGTTATAAATGCTCTAAATTATTAAGTCATTACTGGTAATTTGTTGAGAATTGTGGCATGCAAGTAAACCTTTTAAAGGTATGAAGTTGCTGCCTAAAAACAGTCTTGTACACAAATGTTCTGAAATAAAAAATTAATAAAACATCAATTAAAATGTTATGGAGTTCTGTTTGGCTCTACTCTTGTGTTTAGTACTGAAATAATTAAGACAGACTGAAACTGTAAAATTGTTTCAGGTCTAGAGCTAGACAGGAGCTGTGGAAAAAGTGGGATAAAGCTTAGACTTTTTTTTCCTTTTTTTGCTTTTTGGGTCACACCCTGCAATGCTCAGGAGTTTTTCCAGGCTCTGCACTCGGAATTCCTCCTGGTGATGCTCGGGGACCATATGGGATGCCGGGATCAAACCTGGGCTGGCATGGGCTGGCCGTCTGCAAGGCAAACGACCTACCCGCAGGACTATTGCTCCGGCCCCTTAGACATGTTTTAACGTTAATAATTCATTTAGCAAACAAGCTTATAGAGATGGGCAGCAAAAAGAAAAAATGTTCATAACATCATTTTAGTCTATTGAAACTTACTGCAAACTTAACCAACCATCACGATGCGGGAAGTCCAACCATCACAAAGTAGGAATATATTCTCCCTGCAGTGAACCTCCTCCCTCAGGCATAGCATGATCTAGATGCTTAGGAAAATAATTTTCAGTCTAGTCTGAACTCTTCCGGATGTTACAATACTTTCTAAAGAACTCTATGATAGTGTCCAACCCACTCCTCAAACTCCCCATTGTCCAGGTATCAGTTAGACTAGAGAAGAGCATTTTTAATATGTGCCTGATTTTTTTCAAGCATGACTTTGACTTCAACTGAGTCACATGTGCACAGTGGCTCAGATGCTGCTGGAGAGATGTGTGTTTCCACAGGAAGATACAGCCACACCATATTTTAACCTCCAGTCATAGTGATCTGAGGTTCTCCACACAGCCTTTACTTCCTAAAGAAAATGCTAGCACAACACAGATGTGATTTTACGCTTCTATCAGACTCTATCATGCTTCCAAATGGACTTTTTTTTCATATGTCCACAATGGTATGCCTTAAAATACCAAGAAGCGTTGTATTTTTATAGAGAGGCATTTTGTTTATCACAATAGTCCTTCAGAAACTAAATCTGCTAAGAGTTGGAAATAAACAAAATCAGGACAGTTTGGGTTTCATTATCTTAATAAGATTCCAAATATTTGTATAATTCTACTAAATTTTAGTACAATTCTGCCAAAATACCAGCTGAAACGCTAGTCTTGCTTTTGTGGTTTTATTAAGACTTTCATATACACTTTTATTTCAGAATGAACATTGTTATCCACAAATTT
Source organism: Cryptotis parvus (assembly GCA_021461705.1). Classification (NCBI taxonomy): domain Eukaryota; kingdom Metazoa; phylum Chordata; class Mammalia; order Eulipotyphla; family Soricidae; genus Cryptotis; species Cryptotis parvus. The sequence goes on along the minus strand of JAJIBD010024276.1, from coordinate 22,671 downwards.
GGATCAAAGCACACAATAAATATAATGTCTAAGTCCTTACAAAGGGAACAAAATACCTTCAGGTTGTTCTATTTTTCTTGTTTAAGACAACTTCACTGTATGCAGATGATGAAACTGATTATGTACATAGTTTCAATCTCTAATTTGTTTCTCAGTATAAGTTCCAACAATTTATTCATTCAGTTCCTTCCTAGACTCTTTAAAATGTGACTTGCAGTAGCTCAGATTCCATTATAGCTCCACCTTGACAAAAACGTTTCCTTGACAACTAAGGGAGGTCCTTAATTATCCTTCTATTTTCAGATATCTACAGGCAGTGGGGTTCTGGCTATTCCATTACATCTATTCACCTTTGTCACTCACTATTTCCCCGTAAGGCAAGATCAATGTTAATATGAGATAATAGATGCATACAAAAAAAATAACAATGCACTTTCTCCTTCTCCCTCACAAAAGAACCCAAATGTAAAACTGACTTCAAAGTAGCTTTTTCCCCACTAAGTTCCAAAATTCCTGGAATTATTTACTTTTAATTCTCTTGTGGACAGGTGCAGGATAATTAACAGTGCTAACGCAGCTGTTTGCTTTTCATTGTCATTACTTCTTTCAGATAGAATTGTCTTTTTGCAGTTAGCTCTATTTCATGGTTTTTGAGAGGCATGTTTGCCTGTGCTAACATGTGTTAATGGTGATGATATTCTCTAATAATACTCTTTGCTTCTGCAAATGTGACTTACAGCCATGCTCTGCACCCCGCAGTGAGGAGAACACTGGCTGGGCCAAGCTGTGCAGAAACGCTGTCTTCAGGGACACCAGGAGACCAGCAAAGGTCCTTCGAAGCCTAGAGTCACCTCTCCCTAAGAAAGACACAGTCCTCAGCAGTTTCACTTCACAGCGAAATGATGTGGCTGCTGGACCAGCTGGGGCACATCATGTATTAGCGCCACATCTATGGTGAGACCCTGTGTGCCGCGATCTTCCCAGTGGCTGCTTGTATCCTAATGAACCCTAACTTTTTCTGGAGTTTGAAAACAAACACACAGGCAAATGGATTTTAAAAAGTATTTTCTTCTATATTTAGCAATGTTTGTCGTTCTTAGAGCATGGAGCTTAAGGGCCCTGTGGCTTTCAAAGTTTTCATTATGGTGCAAACAGGGAATAACCACATTTATTTTATTATTTTAAAAATATTTTATTATACCACGGTTAGATACAAAATTACAAAGATGTTCATGTTTGGGTTTTGGTCATACAGTGCTCCAGAACCCATCCCTCTATCAGTACCCATTTCCCACCACCAATGTCACTGATTCCACCTCCCCAGCCTGCCTCGATGGCAGGTTAGTTATCTCTTTTCTCTCTTTCTCTCTTTCTCTCTCTTCCTTCTCTTACACATTGTGGCTTGCAATACATACATTTAGAGGTTATCATGTGTATCTTTTTTACTTATACTCAATGCTCAGTTCTAGGATGGCATTATCACTTTCGACAATTATTAGCACACTGTTCCCTTCTCTGACTTACCTAACCTCTGACTCCCACATGTTTGGACTAACCAGCTTTAAAACAGAACTGTGGAGCCAGGCCAGATGAAATTAGTAAAATGGAAAAAGAAGCAGTGCAATGTAAAAAGTAGATTACCATTGTTCAGCAAGGAAACTTACTTAGGAAAAGAGCATGATGGGGTCTGAGGAGCTTGAAGCCAGAAAGAAGGATTCTGGCCTAGGATGGCTTAGCAGTCTACTCTGAACTAAGGAAGACTCAACAAAAAGTCTTTCAAACTTTTGTTTGTTCAAACCAGGACACTACACCCTGAACATACAGGTAGACTAAAGACAAATCAGGTTAGTGGCACTACTTATCGTAATGGTCATTCCCTGTAAAAGTTTATATGGCAAAGGAATCTGTGATGTTTCCTCTAGTATTGGTAACATAGGTATTTGATAAAAAAAACTAAAAGTAGATAACTGTAAGTCATCAGTTTCTGGAAGGCAAGTGATGTCTGGAAACTATGGCAATACACATACAAACACACAAGCAAATAAACTGAGAAAAGGGAAACAAAAAGATGTAATTATTTACTTACCCCAAACTAGCAGTGAAATCTTGTAAGAATACAGACAGAATGGAAAACACAGAGAAGTGACTGGCCGAGGCTCGTGCTGGTTGGCCCCAGTCAGTGACCTCATGTGGAGGTAGCAGAGACAGTTGGGCAGTAAGGGAGGGTAAGCCTCGGGAACTATGTTTTGGAGTACACACATACAGAGTCCTCAAAGGAGGCCATCTTAAACGGTTGCATGTCTTGAACATATTTATCCAATCTATCTTTCTCCACTTAGAAGGTCTCAGCATCAGAGGATCTGGCAGAGGTTAGGAAACAACAGACCCAAATAAAAAGTCAAAGAGAACAGAATACAAATTTACACAAGAAATAAAAACCCACTACAGATCAAGCCTCTGGGGGGCACATTTCCCCCCACACTCCTAATTCACCTTCTGCTTCCAAAGGGCTGGGTTCCTGTGACATGCTAATATTCCAAGCCTCATAACAACAGGACCCCCAAAGAAAAAATATGACATCAGATTTACAGAGGTGCCAAGGTAACACTTCACTGTTCCTTTGGGGCCAACAAGTGGCCTGGAGAGATCTTTCCTTCTTAAAGAACAGGTAAAAGGAACAAAAATGAAACTACTTTTTCTGCAAAGAACCCACTGGTAGATATGTACTATGGTCATTGTTCAAGCTTCTAGGTTCTCAGAGGGTGCGATTAGAAAACCTTATCTTTATCCGACAACCTCTGGCTGAGAGCACCATCACTGAAACCCGACACCCCTCAGTTTCACACTCATCTCTCTGAATAAGTCTGAAGATCTAATGTGCAACAAGGCCTTAACACCGGCAACACTCACAGTCTTTGCAAAATTCACAATAATTCAACAGAAGACGGTGAGCAAAATAATACTGCACAGTTCAGAGGATAGCATAAGCCAGCAATTCTTCGGTGAACACATGCATGCTAAGTTCTCTGCTAAACATTATAAAATAAGAGATTAAGAACTCATGGGTCAGTTATTCTAATACAAGTGAAAAGCATTCTTCTGAAAGGTGATAGAAAATCATGCAAGTCTCAGCAGTCAGCTAAAGAAGGGACAAAAGTGTGGGCCTATCCTAGTAGTGTTGATACTTATCAATGGCTTCCTGCTGACTTAATAGAGATGAGAGCTAATTAGTGAGGCACATGCCAGAGGTGGAGGATTGTGCTTCACTCACTGAGATCACTGAAAGGCAGAAGTGAAATACTGATTATTATTCAGACTGTCATCAAACTAAAATGGCACCACAATTTTCTGTAATTAGCAAATATTCAGGAACATATATGTCTCTTTCCTGGCTTTATTTGTCAAAATAGTCTCTGAAGAACTCACTTCTTTGACACACAAAAACACAGACAAGAAAATTAAAATTCTCTGTTTCGCTCTGTACTGAAAAACCCAAGTTCCTACATTGCAAAATTCAAATTGCAAAGTTCCTACATTGCAAAAAATCCCATCAATAGATGCATAATCAACAGAATGAGTCTAATTAATATTCCAATTCAGTCTTTGTATTAGTATCCATATTTAGTGGAATTTAACTGATGAATTTTGTAGTTAGTGGTATTAAGAAAATGAATATTGAAGTCAGGTAGTAAAGTGGTAGGCATAAAACCTGACTATGTCAGTACTGTAAACCACAGTGTCAAAGGTTATGAAAAATTACCTCCCAGAGAGGCAGGCAGGTAAATGAGCAGGAAAAGAGGCACTGGGAGAGGGGAGGGGCAGTGGTGGAGAGGCTGGTGTTGAAGTGTTGTGGGACGAAACGCAGGCATGAATGACTTTGCAATTTACAGTGACTTAATGCCTGTGGAAGTGAACACTATGTTAAGTATTTTACTCTTATGATCACAGATACTTACCCTCGATTCTTGAAAGGGACCAAACACATAGTGAGTATGGCAATGTAAGACAGCACCTTCTTAATTACAGACCCACTATAAATAAAATGGAAACAACAGAATGACTAAAAGTGTAACTTCAGACTTCATTTCATTTTCTTGAATATTAATGAGTATTTGTTAGGAAAATCTATAAATGAGAATGTACTATCTAGAAGATGTCCATCAAATCTCTGGAACAAGACAACCAAGAAAAAGAAAAAATTATGTCCCAGCATTCAGTAGCACCGAATCTTGATCTCTAGGTCTATGTGAATTTGCACAAGTAAAACTTGCAGCAAGCAAGTTAGACTTGGAGCAAAAAATGCATTCTAAGTCAATTTCACTGTTGGTATATTCTAGGCTGGAAGGAGACACAAAAGGGGAATCTAACTCGTAAAGTGCTTAAACTAATTTATTTCTTGTTAAATTATACAGAAATATTAAAGAAATAAAGCAAAGTTTTATTTCAGCAAAACACCATGAAAGAAAAGTAAAAAAGATTAATTCTATTTGCTAGTATTTTGTTGAAGATCTTAGCATCTGTATTCATCAGGGAGATTGGTCTGTAGTTTTCCTTTTTTGTGGCATCTTTGTCTGCTTTGGGTATCAGGGTGATATGTGCCTCGTAAAAGCTATTTGGGAGTGTTTCTGTTTCTTCAATTTGCTGGAAGAGCTTAAAAAGAATTGGGAGTAGGTCCTCTTTAAAGGTTTTGTAGAATTCACTGGTGAATCCATCTGGACCTGGGCATTTGTGTTTGGGGAGACTTTTGATTACCGATTCTATTTCCTCGATGGAGATAGGTTTGAGAATCCAAAGAGTCAACAAAAAGATTATACATCATGACCAAGTGGGATGCATCCCGGGAATGCAAGGATGGTTCAACATCCGCAAGTCAATCAACATAATACATCATATCAACAAAAGAAAAATAAAAACCATATGATCATATCAATAGATGCAGAGAAGGCATTTGACAAGATTCAACACCCGCTCATGATGAAAGCTCTCCGTAAAATGGGGATTGAAGGAACCTTCCTCAAGATAATCCAGGCCATCTACTACAAGCCCACAGCGAGCATCATTCTCAATGGGGGAAAAACTGAAAGCCTTCCCCTTAAGATCAGGGACAAGACAAGGCTGCCCGCTCTCACCACTTCTATTCAATATAGTACTGGAAGTACTTGCCATAGCAATCAGGGAAGAAAAAGACATTAAGGGCATCCAGATAGGAAGGGAAGAAGCCAAGTTATCACTATTTGCAGATGACATGATATTATACCTGGAAAACCCAAAACTCTCTACCAAGGGGCTCTAGAAATAATAAATTCCTATAGCAGAGTAGCAGGGTACAAAATCAATACCCAAAAGTCAATGGCCTTCCTATATGCAAACAGCGAAAGAGAAGAAAGGGACATTAAAGAAACTATCCCATTCACAATTGCACCACGGAAAAAAATGGGGGGCCCGGGGTCCCGACGGGCGGAAGCTCACGGCCGGGCGAGGAAGGATGAACACTGGTCCGTGAGGTTTTAAAAGACTTTACTTACACAGGTCAGGCTACAACAGCAAAGGACCGAGCTAGATCAGGTCCCAGTGTGTGGCGGGGTGCTCCCGGTGAAGGCTTTGGGAAGGAGAAGAACACTCCAAGCAGGGCGGCCGCGAGCCGCCCCAGGGGGGGGAGGCGCTGTTTTACGCACTCAGGCCTCCTCCCGTTGGGGGGGAGTGTATGTCTTGTTCCCTCGACCTACTAGGCTTAGTGTGCTTGAGCCTGTTAGGGCCTCAAATACCTAGGAAACAGTTTGACAAAGAATGTGAAGGATCTCTACAAAGAAAACTACAAAACGTTACTTCAGGAAATAAAAGAAGACCTGAGGAAATGGAGACATTCCCTGCTCATGGATCGGAAGGATTAACATTATCAAAATGGTAATACTCCTAGAGCTTTATACAGATTCAATGCGGTCCCTATAAAGATACCCATGATGTTCTTCAAAGACATTGAACAAACACTCCTGCAATTTGTATAGAATAACAAACCCCCACGAATAGCTAAAGCAATCCTTGGGAAAAAGAAGATGGGAGGCATAACCTTCCCCAACCTCAAGCTCTACTACAGAGCAGTTGTAATTAAGACAGTGTGGTATTGATATAGAGACAGACCTGTAGACCTTTGAAATAGAAGTGAGTATCCTGAAACACATTCTCAAATATACAACCACTTAATCTTCGATAAAGGAGCAAAAAATGTTAAGTGGAGCAAAAAAGGCCTCTTCAACAAATGGTGCTGGGAAAACTGGGCAGCTACATATAAAAAATGAACTTAGACCTCCTTCTAACGCCATGCACAAAAGTCAGATCAAAATGGATTCTAGATCTCAACATCAGACATGAATCTATAAGGTACATCAAAGAAAACATAGGAGAAACACTCTACAACATCGAAACGAAAAGTATCTTTAAAGATGACACACCACTGACCAAGCAAATGGAAGCAAAGATAAACAAATGGGATTATATAAAACTAAAAAGCTTCTGCACCTCAAAAGAAATGGTGACCAAGATACAAAGACAATCCACAAGTAGGAAAGGATATTCACCCAATACCCATCTGACAAGGGGTTAATATCCAGGATATATCAGGCACTGGTAGCACTCCACAAGAAAAAAAGCCAACCCCATCAAAAAATGGGGAGAAGAAATGAACAGAAGCTTCCAAAAAAGAAGAAATTGAATGGCCAAAAGGCATATGAAAAAGTGTTCTTCATCTTTAATCATCAGGGAGGTGCAAATCAAAACAACAATGAGGTACCATCTCACACCACAGAGACTGGCACACATCCAAAAACAGCAAGAACAACCGGTGCTGGCGTGGATGTGGGGAAAAAAGGAACTCTCATCCACTGTTGGTGGGAGTGCCGACTGGTCCAGCCCTTTTGGAAAACAATATGGGCATTCCTCCGAAAACTAGATATTGAGCTCCCATTTGATCCAGCAATAGCACTCTTGGGAATATACCCGAGAGACCGAAAAACACATAGCAGAAACACTATCTGTACTTCTTTATTCATCTCTGCGCTATTCACTATAGCTAGAATCTGGAAACAACCTAAATGCCCGAGAACAGAGGACTGGCTAAAGAAACTGTGGTTCATCTACACTATGGAATACTATGCGGCTGTCAGAAAAGATGTAATTATGAAATTTACCTGCAAATGGATGGACATGGAGACTATCATGCTGAGTGAAATTAGTCAGAAGGAAAAGGACAGATATAGAATGACTGCATTCATTAATACGGCATAAATAGATACCAGTGTTTTACTAAATGTGGGAAATGGTAATGGCAGATTAAAACTCACCATTGAATATACACAAAGAGACTTAAGTGATAAACTCTAAATATCTGCAGGGCTAGCCACAATGTGTAAAATAAGAGGGAGAGAGATGCAGAGACAGAGACAGAGAGAGAGAGTAAACTGGGGTACCTGCTATTAAGGCAGCATGGGGGTGGGCAGGAGGGGGTGGGGTATATTGGTGGTGGAAATGGGGGCACTGGTGGAGGGATGGGTGCTGGTATACTGTATTACCTAGAACCAATTATGAACACCTTTGTAATTGTATGTTTCATGGTGGTATAATAAAAAAATTAAAAAAAAAAAAAAAAATAAAATAAAGAACTGACACAATACCTAAAAAAAAATAAAAAAAAAGAAAAAGAAAAAAAGAAAAAGATTAATTCTAGATTCAGCTATATTACCACCTAATTTTTAACACACTAAGTTCTCAGTTACTCTCTTTATCAAGTAATACAGTTTGCTCAGACCCACTCTAGGGGAGGTACACCTACCTGGCTCTGCTCAGAGCCCCAGCCCCCGGAAGTTACTTGTTGAGACCACGTGTGGTACAGGATTCGATCCACTGTCACGCCACATCATGCACAGGAGGGAAGTACAGTCACCTCATCTCTCTCCTAATCACTTGGACCTGCTTTTAAAGTTAAAAAATATTTTCACAACTACTTATGCAGGGAGTTTTCAGATTCAGCCTTCCCATAGTTTTTGTTTCTATATATAAACATAATTAATAGCTTATACCCAAATTATTTTATGTTTTTCAGGTACTTTTAAAAATGTTTTATTATACCACTTTGAGAAATATAATTACAAAGATGCTCATGATTGGGTTTCACAAACAGTGTTCCAACACCCGACCCCTCCACCAGTGCCCTATTTCCACGACCAGTGTCCACAAATTCCCTCCCACCTCCCTCCCACCCTGCCTCTATAGCAGGCACTTTTCCTTTTCTTCTCTCTCTCTCTCTCTCAATCCACTCTCTCTCCTCTTACAAATTGTGACTTTCCCTACAGATATTTAGGGTTTATTATGTAAATCCCTTTGTGTACATTCAATGTTCAGTTCTAGGTTTTTCAGGTTTTTTTTTAAATGACAAGCCATTTTTTTATTATATGGTCTTCACATGAATAACAAATATTAATTTGATTATGTATTTCTCTGTGATGATGGAGAGTCTTGATAAAGAAGCAATGCTCATTCTCCCTCAAAAGGCATCTGAATGTCCACATTCAATGTGTCTGCTGGAAAGTAAACAAATGTATGTGTTGTGTGTGAGTGTGTTCATCTCCTTGTAGTGGAGAAGGGTTTAATATGTATATATTTGCCTGTTATACTCATTGTAATGTCTGAAATACATTTTTTAGGATTTTTTTTTTTTGCTTTGACTTTGGGTTTTGACCCATCCAGTGGTGCTTAGGGCTTTCTCCTAGCTCTGCATTCAGGGATCTCTCCTATAGGGCTTGAGAGCCACATGGGGTGCCAATGATCAAAACCCATTCAGCCTCATGCATGGCAAATGCCTCCCCACTGTACCATCACTCCAGTCCCGAGATATAATTCTTATTTACAGGCCTTGCACGAGCACACAAGGAGAGTTGACACATAAGTGTGAACTGGATTTTATTTCTAACAAAAAATATTTCTCTTGGATCTCAAAATACCTGTTTTAATTTTTTTTAAATGATAGAATTGCTGTTGATAAATGATTAGCATACTGTCTCAGTTAACACAATCATTCCATCACCTGCATTTCTGTGACTGGCAACTTTAGGCATTCTAGTAACTATGAAAGCACATGAACAACATTGTTCAAATCACATTGTTCTGATGATAAAAATTAGAATATGAAGTGTTTGACATTCGTTAGTTAAATGATCTACTTCTTTCAAGCTCTTTCCCTCTAGTTGTACCAGACCACTGTAAGGGAATGAGTGGAATGCTTTTGGTAATTACAGTAAATTATAGATAATCTCCTAAAATGTTCTGGGAAATAGTAACACTATTTGTCAATCACTTCCACATATATTACCATGTAGTCTAGGTAACCTGAATAAACTTCTTAAGTCTAAAGCTTTTCTCTCTGATAAAAATCTGATCTGCCTGGAAAAGAATCAATATACCTTTGGTTGAGACTGGTCAGTCCACTCATCTCTAAGATATCTGCTTCATGTTTCTAATCAACTGTGGCCAACTAATGTCGACCATTAAGTTTTGCCACTGGCTAATCTGATTTCAACTTTCTACATGATCACAGCAAAAACTTATGGAAATGTAGGCAGAGGCCTGACTTGTGAGGATTGAGCTGAGAATTAAAAAAGACAGTGAAAGAAGATATCATTTGATGAGCAATGCAATGTTAGGCTGTTCTCCATGGGGCAGACTGTTCAAAAATGTCACAAGGAGGTGGGAAGGCTGAGTTACATTGGCGTGGAGAAGGGGTAGCCAGCGGCACAGGCAGGTCGGGAGGGCAGGAGAAGTTACAGGAACCACTTTGCCTGTACTTCTCAGGACTTGGCTGGCATATGAACAATGTCCTTTTCATTTCTTTCCTGGCTGTATTTATATAAGATACTAGTGAATTACAGTTTTTCTCACTATTGATGAGGGAAAGAGCCTTCAAAAAAAAAACTGCCCTTAGAAATCTAAATAGCTGTGATGATATTTTCCAGAAAAATAATTTTTTTTCTTTTTGGGTCACACCCAGCGACCGTCAGGTGTTACTCCTGGCTCTTCACTCAGGAATTACTCCTGGTGGAGCACAGGGGACCATATGGGATGCCAGGGATCGAACCCGGTCGGCCGCGTGGAAGACAAACTCCCTACCCGCTGTGCTATTGCTCCGGCCCCAGAAAAACAAAATTTTTTAAAAAATCAGAGATTAATGCTATTTCATTCAAGAGGCACAGGTTTTTAAAAATGACACCTCAATTTCTGCTGGCTTTTAAGCAGAAGTTCCACAAGTATCCACAACTAACCGCGGTACTTTCAGATTCCCTTGAACACTCAGGGCGGTCTTCAGCAGCAAACATGGCTCTGCTTTTCACCCCAGTTTCACAGAGAATTTTAAAAGTTAACAGTCCTGGAGTTTCTGAGATGCTATTACATGACTAATGGTAGAAAGCACAGGGTTTTCAGGGGAGGCCTCATCGCCATCCCCACCACACTCAGACTGTTCCATCTGCACTTTCTTGCCTACAAATGTTCCCCCGCCTCCAGCCTGCACGAGGCAGCTGGTCTGTGGGACTTTTGGCAGAAACACTTGGTGATGCAAATTAGCAACGAAGACAAATGTTTGTATCACCATGATGACTGAAGTCAACCCTCATTCTGGAAACATTTGTCAGAAAAGCAAATATAGATATTAAAGCAAAACAAAACAGAGAACTGCATTCTTTCTGCAGAACACAGAGAAGGTAAGAAAGTGCAAGGGACTGGAGACAGACTAGAGCAAAGGTCCTGAGAAACCAGGTGCCTGTCTTCATTTACCTTTTTACATCTCTCTGAGCTGGTGCAAAACAGAGAAGAAAAAATATTCTGCTCATGAATTCTCACGGAGGTAGTTTGTAATAACAACAGCAAAATGACAACAATAATGTTTTATCAACTTGAAGTGCGAGACCCACTGAAAGCTCCTTTTCTGTCTCTGGTGATAATCATTTCTCTTAGGGGCTCTTGGTCCTAGCCCACCAGTGTCTGTGTCTCTGGTGAGTTCTGATTCACTGTGGATTCTGTAACAGTGTGCCAAAGATGAAGTATCTTTCCCCAGTTCAGAAACCTTTCTTTGCCTAAAGAGGCAAATCATCATTTTCTTTACTTAACATTTTGGATCATTTGTCAGGTATAATATAAATGGACTTTCATATCTAACTTCCACTGTGTGCTATTTGCCTGCTCTTTCCAATGAATTCCGGGTTTCGTTCTGAATACAAATACAGTGTCATGTGTTCTCCCTTCTCCGACCCAAGCTGAGAATCCTGGAGCTCTGTGACTTCCCTAGCCCTGAGTCATTTGCTCTCTGTCTCCCTCACACTCCTCTGATCACAATCAAAAGCACAAGCCAAGGAGTTCGCCCAACAGCTGGCATGCCAGGTCTGCACAGAAAGCCCAATTTGAACCCCCCCAGGATGCAAGCTACTGCATACTGCCCAGTGTGGTTACATAATGCAAGGGACAGGCAGAGCTCAGAAGGGGCAATGGTAGCCCAGGTGCTATGATGAGTCCAATGAGTCTCAGCTGAGGCTATGCAGAAAGTAGGATGTTTATGTGGGAATGGGAGACCTCTGGGTCATGTAACAAGATACAGTTCATGGATTATCGAATTGCATATTCAGGATCTTAGTTTGGATGATCAGTGTTCCCCAAGTGGGAGCATCGGGATCCCTCTCTAGAGTCACAAGCAATGCTGGAGAAAACTCAGATCCCGGGTCCCCACCTACACCTCTTAACTCAGAATCTGAGTCAGTGGGAGCTGGAAACTCTCGATGCAATAACGTATCCAGTGGCTGCTGAGCCTAGAGAATTCCATGGCCAGTGTTCCACCACTGACATGATCCCATCTACATAGCACAGCAAGCAAACAATGATCAGGTCAGACACTAGCATCTAAGTGTGAGGTTTGTCTCACAACCGTGATGACGCCAATATGCTGAACATTTGCTGGCCCCTTACTGCCTTGAACACAGATTCCAGCTCCTGCGCCTAGTAATAGCACAGTGAGTAGGAGGGGACTTACCTCACACATGGTTGACATGGCTGACACTTGCCTCAGAGACACGTCAGGAGTGTTTCCTGAGCACAAAACCAGAAAAGAGCCCTGAACACTGCTGGAGTGGCCTCAAAACTGTAGAAAAACAAACAAAATAACAGTTCCTTTTCAGAATAATTAATAGGCAATGTTTTGCTCTTCCCCATTAAGTGTGTGCTTTACATTCTGGGTAAGAGCATGTTCAAAAGAGAATCGAGACTGAATATCTGAAAGAAAAACAGCACTAAGGATGTGGGTGTGTGCAACATAGGCAAACACACACACTAGAAGCGTTCATTTCTCAATTTCTCAAGCAGCGGATGTTTCCATAAAAAATCAGTTTATAGTTATACTTCATATAATGTTATTTAATACTATCTCATTTGATACTTTTTAAAGTGTCACTTAAAACAGTTTTCAGTTTCTCACTGCTTGAGTATAGGAATAAATTTGAACATTGTATAATTTCATGATCTTAAACTTGATTAGTGATAAACATTTTTATAGATTGTGGGGGTTACACACAGACTATTATATACACAAATAGGAACAATTCTGTTATGCTATGCTAAGAATAAATGCCTTTCTTTCCTAGAATGCAAATTTTTGAGAATTTGAACTTGGATTCAGACAATTTCCAAATTCTGTCATTTAACCACAGAAAAGTCAATGTACCAAGTACCTTCTTACAGGATTCCCACATACTAAATCCATATTGATATTAGAAATTGAATTTTTTAAAAAAAATATTGATTTTTTTGACTCAAACATGTAAGTAAAATTTTGTGTAATCCAGCTTAAAGGATTAAAATAAATTCCTCAGATTTTACCACATTTTTATGAACTTGTTTTAAGACTGAGTAAATGAAGTATAACTTTAATCAAAATGAGCATAACAAAGGAAAATTAAAGCATATGATAATCTCCACAAATTAATGATAAATTTAAAATCTGAGAAGCTTTTTATGTAGCTGAAGTATAAAAATAACCACAGACAGTTGTTTAGGAGGGTCTATAACTCTATTACTGTATGTCTGGTTACAATCCACGAAAATCCAAATGCAATTAGTAAGTTTGCCTATTGCATGTACTCATTCATAATTACCAACTCTTCCCTCATTACATTTTATTACCACACATTTCACTGTATGAAGAAGTAAAGGGGAACCATTTGGTCATAAACAGAAAAATGCAGAAGTCTAAATTAGGCAAATTCAGTAATAGAAAAACAGTTATGTTGTGTAAACAGCCTAGAAAATTTAGTTCTATACTGCGTCTTAACCCCTCACATCTGTGCTGGATCCATCCTACATTAACCATACTCTGAGAAATGGTTAATTTTCATTTTCGCTATATTGAAACTATTTTTGTCTTAAAGTAATAGAAGTTAAATCTATTTAACTTGCTTAATAGCCTTTCTCATTTAGTCATTTCTGGCTTGATTTATGCAGCATTTTATTTAGACAATCTAAAATAAATGGTTATTATATCTATTATAAAGAGAAATATCCAATGTCTTTGTAATGACAATGGAACCTTTTTTTTTTTTTGCTTTTTGGGTCACACCCAGCAATGCTCAGGGGTTACTCCTGGCTCTGCACTCAGGAATTACTCCTGGCGGTGCTCGGGGACCATATGGGATACCGGAATTGAACCCAGGCCAGCCCAGGCCGGTCACGTAAAAGGCAAACGCCCTACCCACTGGGCTATCGCTCCGGCCCCGACAATGGAACCTCTTAAAAGTCAAAGCATTGTTGTATTTTTTAAGGGGACTTCAACATTATGATGTTTTGTTTCAGGGTCACACATGGTGGTGCTCAGGGGTTACTCCTGACCTTTTCCTCAGAGATCACATTTAGCAGTGTTCAGTGTGCCAACAGAGGAGGCTGAGGAAAGAGAGTCTCTTCCCTCCATTTCTTCTGGCACCTTCTGTTTTCTGAGCCCAGGGAAGTCACTTATTTAGTGTATGGAATATGGAAGCAGGTGTTTGGGAGGCCCAAATATCAAGCGGGGGTAGAGAAAGAAATTGAGGAGCAAGTGGTCACTCCCCAATTCAGACATCTCTGAGAGGCCATGTTCTAGTCTGGAGATGGAGAAGGGCATCTGCTGAGCCAGAAAAATTCATACAGAACCAGTCCCACGGCTGCAGTACTCTGAAGTAACAGCATCTTTGAAGAGCTGTCTTCTCAAACCTGGATTCCACTGACAGGATCTCATGGGACACATTCACTGGGCTTCACTGAGGTGAGCCCCTGGATGGCACCCACAGGACTCCAATGACAGAGTCCATGAGTAACACCTACTGGACTCCACTGACAGAACCCATGAATCACATCCACTGGACACCAATGACAGAGTTCATGAGTCACACTCCTGGACTCCACTGACAGAACCTCAGGGGTCACACCCACTGGACTCCACTGACAGAACCTCATGGGTCACACCCACTGGACTCCACTGACAGAACCTCATGGGTCACACCCACTGACTCCTGACAGAACCTCATGGGTCACATCCTCTGGACTCTACCGACAGAGCCCACAAGTCACAACCATTGCATTCTGCTGACAGAACCTCCTGAATCCCACCTGCTGGAGTCCATTGACAGATCCTCGTGGAGCACACCGGTGGACTCCACTGACAGAGGCCTCTGGTTACATCTGGTGAACTCCATTGACAGAGCCCCATGGGTCACACCTGCTGGACTCCACTGATGAGAGCCCCATCCCCAAGATTGCACTGCTGGGCTCCACTGACGAGAGACCACGGGTGAAACCCACTGGACTCTGTGGCAAACAGGACGCTGGCACCTTGGTTTTCAGTTCGCTCCCTCTGACCCAGAGTTCTCCAGATATTCCCAATCCCAAGAATTACCCCTCAGTTTTTGAATGACCTGGGCATCCTTTTGCCACTCGCCCTTCTCAGCAGCACTGTAGACTGTGTCCTGCACAGCGCCAGCCCCTCTTTGTCCCATTCCTTCCTCTTGTCCTCCCGCTCTCCCTGCCATTTGCCCTCCGCACACCCACCTTCTTCTTGCTTCCTTTCTGTCTTATCTTTGCTTTTCATGGTGAGAGAATGATGCTACCTGGAGGGAATGACTAAGTTAAATAATACCAGCCTGAGAGGCAGAATGAGATTTCCCTTATCTGCTTGTCAAACCCCGGCATGGGACTGACAGATTCAGAAGGCCTATTTCTCACAGTGTAACCATTTGCTGGTGGAGCTAATGGAGACTTCAGAGTGAGGCTTGCAGAGAGCACATTCTTGCTGTGTGCCAAGGAATTTTTCTTCTCTAAAAATGCTGTGGTTTAGTCAAGCAGTTTATTTGTAAAAGTGGTGAAAAGAGAATGGTGATAATTTTGATTCATATAAAGAAAACAGGATATAAATATTTAATGCAGCATTCTGTGAAATTCCTCCAAAAGACATGTATTGTGAATATGAAGCATATTAAGGTTAAGAATAAATTAATTTAGGCATAATATGTACATATATATAAACATATATAAATTTTTCTGTGCTTAATGTTTTTCACAGGACTGTGCCTCATCTCAAATACTGTCTGTGTAATTTTTTGAAAGTGGGTTGGAGTCTAGAGGAAGAGTGAATAATCTATCTCACTGGACAACATTTTCAGAAACGCCCCACTAAATATCTGAAATAACTATTTATATGATAAAGTTATATGTTCATGTTTTCAATCCACAAAACAATTGCGTTCACTTATAGTAAATCTTCACTTCAAGCTAGTGTTCAGGGCATGGGAAAAGCTTATGCATCTAAATCCACATGTAACTGTTCAAGTCTCCCTGTGGGACCAGGCAAAAGGTTCCGAGAACAGCGTGTCTGCTTTGTGTTGCTGCACTGACTTCACTACTCGGCACACATGAGCTCCAAGCACCCATACAAGAGCTGCCACAAAACCACGGGTGTTGGTCCCCTTACAAATAACTAAAATTAACCCTTCTACTTCCATAAACTTTGAACAAATACCAGTGATCACCCATCTACTGTCCATCTGCAATGAGAACTCTCACGACATGTCCACTCATTACCCAAGTGTTAGGTGAGCAAGCTGTCAGCATCCATGTTCCCAGTCTGGCTTCCTCACCTTTACAAAGGCTTGACAGCAACACACTAAAATCACCTGCTGGCTCTAAAACACTCCTTATAAAGCTGGTACCCAGTTATCATTCCATGCCAAGTTAGGGACAGAATCCACATGTGTGGTCCTCAGAGCTGCATGTGCATTAACAGACAGTAAGTTGGCAGCAACTGCCTCCTCCTAGTCACCTAGGAGGCAGAAGGGAGGGAAGAGGCTAAGAGCTCACCAGACCCTCTGACTTATCCTCTAATTCATAACAATAAAGGTGATGAAACTGAAACACAAAATCGCCACTGACCAAGTACAGTTGTGGAGCCAAACTTCCTGAGAGTGGGTGCTTGTTTACAGAGCCTGGGATGCTGGTACAGTCTATCTCTGATGAGATTTCTGACTCTGAGTGGGTCCTGGGCGTCAGGCAGCTCACATGATTCTGTGCTTGCTCTGTCTTGAAGTCCCGAGTGGGTACAGATTCAATCCTGCAGTACTGGGAAAACCTGGTCCCCTTCTCTACTCTCTCCATTTCTTCCCCAATCTGCTATTGTAATATACTGTAATCCTTTATTACAGAAATAAAAGAAGCTTTAAATTCAGGGCCAGCTGTCTCTTATCTAAAGGATGGTGGAACAGTCCTGTCAGCGAGTACTTAGGGGCCTGTGTCTCCAGATGACAATTCTGTCCCTCTAGAATATCCCCTATCACCTGACCACTCAGCTCCCATCCTGGAGCTTCTCCTGATTTGGCCCAGTGAATGCTAATATCTTACTCTCTTTGGAAATTCCATCCAGTTTTGCATAGCCCTAATCCAGAAACTCAGCCAGGCTCATATATCCATATTTGAAAGCCACCAACAATCATATCTAATATCTACTTAGCAAAAAAAAAGTGCAGCAGACACCCAGGAATTCCACTAACAGCATTTTTGCATTACAGCTAACAAAGCAGCTATAATAATAGACTGGAAATAATATCTTTAAATATCAATGCTGAGTATCTGTCACCTGTCTCTAATCTTTATACACTCTGCCTGTCCGTGACGGAAACCCTGTGAAATAGGAGCTGTTCTCCCACTCACTCACGTGACAGACATTAGCCAGAGACAAGTAGAGAGTCAGACAAACATAACATGTACATATGAATTAAATCAGAAAAAGAAGGGAGACAGTATTAAGAATTAAGAAAATCAAATCAGTTATAAGGTGAATGACACCAGAGGAGAATATGCAGAATCACTGAGAAGGAGTTGAATCCCATGTAGTAGCCACATGAGCAAGGTCCAGAGAGAGCAGGACTTTTTCCCCAGGTGAAAATGGGGTCAGAGAGATAGCATGGGGGTGAAGGTGCTGCTCCAGTTAGAGCTTCCAAATCAAGAACCACTAGGAGTGACTCCTGAGCACAGAGCCAGGAGAAAGCCCAGAGCAAAAATTGGTAGGGTCCCAAACCCAAAAGACAATAAAAAATCAGATAAAAAGGAAGATCTGTAAAGATGATCTTCTGCCCTTTCCAGATTTTAACCATCTGTGTATGGTTAAAATCTGGAAAGTGTGTAGCTATTCCAAGTTTCATTATATCACTACAATGTGTATGCTCCATTTTCATGGATTCATCATGCTTCGATTATTTTGGTGGGGTCTGAGTGGGAGGACCACACATGTAATCAAACCAGGTATTGACCCTGGGTCTTCTGTGTGTAAAGGGAACACTTTAACCCTTGTATGATATCTCTGGACCCAGGCACATTTTCCTTTTTATAAAATTACAATATCCCTTAACTCATGAATTAGATTAAGCAATAGGATAATTAAATATTCATTACAATGCTTTATCCATGCAACTATCTGATGGTGTTTTACCATCACTATTGCTACTGGTTCAAGAGAGCTGTGGGGTACATTGTGGAAATGCAGCCTGGCACAAGGTTCCTTGATTCTGAAGAGTGATGCCAAGTGGTCCGGTCATCAGAGGAGCAGAGAGATCATCCTCCGACCCGTGTGCCAACCAGAATCATGATGCTTCATGCTGACCGAATAAACATCTCCGGGAAACCACGAGACATGGTGCTTCTCTGATACATGGCAACAGCCACACCCACCAGGGGTTTGGGGAGACCTGGATTTTATAGCCCTCCTTTCTGGTAGATCAGTCCAGAATCTGAATTCAGAAAACACTGGGTAAGAGGTATGTGTCAGGAGCTACCTATGGAGTATTTCCTGTGTGATGATTTAATAGACCATCTGAGATGCCCAAATTAACAGGCACAAAATTATTAACAGGTGGGATCCTTTAAATGATGGCCAATACTTGACTAATAACCTATGAATTGGGTCTACCTGGTTTCCACAGTAGCAATGAGATAAGAGCACAAGGTGTAGCTGAGAACATGCAGAGACTGGTGATAATGGGAGCTTCCACTGATTTTATGTGTGTACAAACATTAAAGTTTGCTTCTAGACCTCAGGTTGCAAAGTTACCTGGGAAGTGACTTGAATATAGAGAAAGGAGAAACTGTGGTAAAAATGGAGACATCAAACCCTGCTGTTGTAAACCAGCACTACGACTATCAATCAGATGAACGGGTTTTCTGAGGCATATGTCCTTGTCCAGTGTTTCCTGAGCACACAATGGAAGGTACAGAGAACACTGTTCATGCTAAATGCTTCTGTGAGCCCCTCAAAATTACCAAGGCTGAACATGGGTATTCTAGAACAATCCATATTGTGCAGACTTGATGGTGAGCCATTCACTTGACCCTCTCTACCATCCCATCATCTTTCTTCTCCCAGTGGGTGAAACTTCCTTTTTCCTTTACAAAGACTGTAAGTGTTCAAACACTAAATGTTCAAAGGAAGCCTTCTATGTTTAAAAATCTCAATAAGTGAAGGAAATATCACAGATGGTCTAATATGCACAGAACAGTTTAGTAAGAAGCTCATGACTTTAGCAATCTCATTCTGAGATATATGTTGCAATAAGCAATATAATTAGTGCCTGCTAAGAGAGCAGACAAGGGCATTGGGTGGGAAACAGGGTCTTTGGTGACATTAAGGGCACATTAGTGGTGGGATTGGTGTTGGAATATTGAAGAATTGAAATAACTGTACTGTGAAAACTTTGTAAGGCAGTGTTTAAATAAAGTTCACTTGATCACTTGAATCCCGTTATTCATCGGATTTGCTCGAGCGGGCGCCAGTAACATTTCCATTGGACCCTATCACGCACAATGTAGCCCAATGGCATCTGGTTGATTCAGGAATATGAAGAGCCTCAAACCGCTCCTTCAGGGTCTTAACAAGGAAGTCTGACCATCTTGTAGGTGGGCAGCCACGTGGTCTTTTGACATCCCGTGGGATCCAGTCGGTAACGGCTCTAGTCCAGCGGTTGTCTCCAAATCGCATTACATGTCCAGCCCATCTGATTTTCGATGCCTTGGCAAACGGGACAGCGCCCCTGATTCTGGAATAGCGAAGGAGGTCAGAACTCCGATTCCTCCACTCACTTGAGTGAGACGTGATATTCCAAGCATAGCTCTTTCGATGCCTCTCTGGGAGACCGAATAGCATTCTCATCCTGCTTTCATAGGGCCCAGGTCTCTGAGGCGTATGTTAATGCAGGGAGAATGGTGGAGTCGAAGAGATGTGCCCGGAGCCGGAGGTTCTTTGTCCTTTGGCTATTTCTTCGATGCCTTTGAAGGCATTCCATGCCGCTCTCTTCCTCCTGCGCAGCTCAGGTTTTAGGTCGTTCATCATGTTGACTTCTCGACCTAGGTACACATAACTGCTGCATTTAGAGATGTTTGTTCCATTGAGAGTGAATGGGGCCTCAGGAACTAGTTCATTTTTCATGAACATAGTTTTCTTCAGATTCAGCTGTAGACCTACCTTTCCACATTCTCGGTTAAAGTCAGCCAGCATTTGTGCCGCTTGGCTAATGTTTGGTGTTATTAGAACGATATCATCAGTGAAGCGGAGGTGGTGTAGTTGCAGACCATCTATCTTCACTCCCATTCCTTCCCATTCTAATTGTCTCATGATGTTCTCTCGGGTGGCACTGAAGAGTTTTGGTGAGATGGTATCACCCTGTCGAACCTCTCTTTTGACATCAATGATCACTTTTTGTAGAATGGTTGAGATCCTGGTGGTGAATCCGTAATACAGCTCACAAAGGATCTTGATGTATTTGGTTTGAACACCCTGTTTTGACTAGGGCTTCGATGACTGCTTCAGTCTCCACAGAATCAAAGGCTTTCTGTAAATCAATGAACGTGAGACAGAGCGGCATCTTGTACTCCCTACAAACCTCAATGAGCTTGGTTACCGTGTGGATATGGTATTTTGTGCTGAATCCTTTCCGGAAGCCTGCTTGCTCGCATGGTTGTCCTTCATCTTGTGTTCTGCTAATCCTGTTCAGGATGACTCGCGTAAACAGCTTGTAGATGACAGACAACAGGCAGATGGGGGCGATAGTTGCCTATGTCGTGGAATGTCTCCCTTCTTGAACAGTAGAACTGTCCTGCTGGTTTTCCATTGGGAGGGCACCTTGCATTCGGACAGGTAGCGTGTGAAGAGCCGAGCTAGTGTATTGATGAGTACCGACGGCAGATTCTTCAGGTGTTCGGGTCTGACTTTTCTGGGCCTGGTGCCGTTCCCTTCTTTTACTGATGAGATGGCATGGTCGGATTTCAGAAGGGAGAATGTTGGGGATGACATATCCATCCTGTGGAATTTGGTATATGGGAAGGTGGATGTGGCTATCAAAGAGATTTGAGTAGAAGTCCTGGATAATCTTCTCCATTGCCTTTCTGGAAGATGTGATAGATCCATCAGGGTCGCCGGAGGGCAGTCATCTTGGTCTTATAGTTGGCGAAGGACAGGCAGGCAGTGAGAATACTTTTCCCGGCTTCTGCTGCATCTTCCAGTATTTCTGCTCTTCTGTCTTTGAGGTCTGCTTTTATCGCTTCTCTGCACTGTTTAGCAAGCTTGGACGTTAGCATTTGGTCTCCTGAGGCTCGCGCCTTGCCACGTTGGCGAATGAGCTTAAGAGTTTCTGAAGACAAGTGTCCTTTGTGTCTTTCTCTCTCTCGGCATTCTTCGCACAATCATGGAGGTGCTGAACCAGTCGGTTGTATTCTTCATCGATGTCATCAATGATGGTATCTTCCCATGTTGCTGCAATGGTGCCAAAGAGTTCCCAGTTGGTGGTCGCTCTGGGAGTTCTCTTCTTAAACATTGCAGCTTTTTCTCCCGTTCTGGGAAGTAGAATTTTGCAGGAAGGAGACGGTGGTCTGATCCTGTCTGGAATTTGGGGACGACAGCTACATTGGTCAGACAAAACCGTCGATTGAAGATGATGTGGTCAATTTCATTGTGGAACTGTCCGCCAGGAGATTCCCATGTCCAACGTTTTCGCTTCAGCCTTCTGAAACTGTGAGTTCCCATGAATAGTCTTGGTGGACATGATGAACTCAGATAGTCTCTCACCCTGTTTGTTCCATTCTAGGCCATGGGTCCCGATGTGGAGTTCTTCAGCCAATCTTCTCGGTCCTATCTTGGCATTAAAATCACCAACTATGATCTTGTAGAAGGTGTGATCTTTTTTTATAGAACTCCTCCATTCCATGTAGAATTTCCCAATTTCCATCTTCTTTGTATGTGGATGTTGGTGCATAGACAATGAAGATAGAAATTGCTGGCAGTGGGCCACATCTCCTCAAGTGTAATCGTCCTATTCGGTTTGTTGGGCATTCAAATGAATCAATGTTGACAGCCATGTTCGTGTTGACAAGGACACCAACACCAACGGCGCCTCTTCGGTCCACATGTTCCAAGGAACAATTCTCCGTGTCAAATACAGCATGATGTGACTGACGCCTCCTCATCTCAGTCAGACCAATGATGTCGTTGATCTTTTGCGCTTGCACCATCAGATCCTCAATATATGCTTCCCGATGCCAGTGTAGGGCATTGAAAGTACAGACAGTCATTTTAGTCCTTCTTCGTTTTGGCAGCCTAGGACAGCCGTGAAATTTTATCAGGCACTGCTTTGTTTGCCTTTCTTACTGCTGCCGTGATTAGGGGCTCTTTCGGGGCAGGAAAAATAAACATTTTTGTTACTGGATTTGGCATATTGAACACGCATCTGACAGCTTGCCAGGCTCTGCCATCGGGTGCTATATTCTCATTACTTTGTGGGCCTCTCAGAGGGGTGGGTAGAATATTTATGGTAATTTGGAGGTAAATCACGTGGCCACACAGCGGTCGCGCAAGAATGGGTAAAGCTGGTTTCTGCTCTGCAGGGTGTACCTGTGTCTTAGGCTCAAGCATTCCTGGGCTTGAAATACTCTCCTCTGAAGGGCGGGTCTCTGCAGGGTGGATCCTTGTAGGCTGGGTTTCTGACAAGCTGTGCTGGAGGGGCTGGATTAATCTGTGGGCTGGAGACTGGATTAATATGCTGGGGGGAGATCTTACCAGCTGCAGAGTGTGGATTGTGACACAGA